>JASSRZ010000086.1:8424700-8437399 GCA_032164315.1 Malacoctenus gilli | reverse complement strand
ACACACACACACACACACACACACACACACACACACACACACACACACACACACACACACACACACACAGAGTGTCGAGTATAAAAGGCTTTTTGGTAACATCACAGAGCATCATTTGCCATCATCTACAAGGGTCACAATTTCAAACAGTTCAGTGAGGGCTGCAGCTTCACTTTGGGTTCCAAAGCCACTGATTTGCTTCCAGGCTTGTAAAACGTTTCTTTTTTAGCAGCTTCAGGAAGTTGCCACAGTACTGCTTCGAAGGCATCCTGCACTCGAGGACTCTGTTTAGAGTTGAAAAACAATCATGAGCGAGCGAGAAGTCTCCGAGCAGCTGCCTCCGGTGAAAGCACCTGACTGGTGGAAAAATGCGAGTTGCCACCATGTTGGAGGGCTCGTTTTTTTTTTCAATGCCACACACCACCAGTGAGTGATGGCTTGCTTGAAGAAGAGCCCCCAAGCTCATGGAATAAAGACACAGTCTGAAGATTCCCTGAGCAATCATAATGCTAAGTATGACCACATCGCTACAAAAGTGAGATTGTGTGAATAGACAAATTTTGTGTCCTTGTTTCTTCTTGTTCATGATAAAATAAGAGAATTAAGAAGCTCCCTCTTAAACTCGAAAGACATTTCAGATTCTTTCAGATCTCTGTTTCAGGTTTCAAGCCGAGTTTTTTGTTGTTCCTGGCTGAATTTCACTACTCTCTGAAGTGAGATTTTTCTCAATGTTAAAGCTCGCAGAAAACCCCACACCTTGGATGGATGAGGCTTCGAGAAAAAATGAAAAATAGTGGCTCTGAAAGTGGAAACTTGGATGCAAATTGAGGTTCCCATCATTGAGTTTGTGGGATTCAAAGTATGCTGGGCAGTTAAAGGGTTAATAATGCAGCGATGAATCAGGATAATTTTGCTTTCGGACGTAGAAGGGGGAAAAAAAAAGTCAGACAAAAACATTTCTCTGCCTACTCTCATCCAGACGTGTTGATTTAGTACCGAGGTGCTCAGGCAGTCTATCAAGATCCGTCGGAGCAGTGCTGCCGAAACCACAGAGGAAGTCGACGGCTGTGCGTTTTAACGCTGCTTTCTTTTTTTTGTTAATGCATTCGACTTGATCGTTTCTTTCGCTGCCTTTTCATCAGAGTACGACCTCTGAGAAGTCTGCTGCTGTGTTTTTTTTCTTTTCCTTCGGCTGGTTTATTCCTCGTTTGTTTGCTTGATTGATTCTCGAGTGTGTTTGTTTACTCGGTGTGATTAAGGTTTGGGGCGTCGATCTAATTTCTCCGAGGTACATTTTAATTCACGCTAAATAAACAACTAGTTTAATAGTCAATTTCCTTTTATCAAATAAAGGCCCACCTATTTATTTATTTTACTTTCCTGTGCGATTGAAGCATGGTGGTTTAGTTGTTATCTCTTCGAAGTCACATTGTGAAGGTCCTGTGTTTACGTCCAGTTGGGGGCTTTGTGAGTTTGCATGTTCTCCCCCGCTGTCGTGCACGTCTGGTTCCTGCCTTCACCCGATGTGAACCGGTTCACCGAGCAGCCCTCGATTGGAAAAAAGCATTATAGTCGATGGTTGAATGAATCCTCTATCCTCAGACAAGCCAGAAAAGCAACAAAAATAGTTTCCGCTCAGACTTGTTTTTAACTCTGTGGTGAAATACCAGGTAAATAATTTTTTTTATTCCTCCCAAAAAAACCCAGACAGTTTGGCAGAGAAGGATTACCGCGCTATGCTTTTAATCATCTCCTATACAAATAAAAACCGTTATCATGCATGAGTTGAAATGATATATTTTTCATTAGGTTCACTTTAAAGCTTTATTGCTGCACATGAAAAAGCAGAGTTTCACCGTGGATTAGAAATATTGTTTTCATCAAAGGTGTGCAGCAACGCGGAGAAAAAAAACAAAAAAACAAACGTGCCGTGGGAGTCGGAGGTGTTGTCGCAGCCCCGACGTTGCTCGACAAAATAGCTGCAAGTTAATTTAGGCTCCGTCATTAATCAAAGAAATTGGTTTAATTAAAAGATTTCAGGTCAGACGTGTGAGCCTGATAGATGGCATCTTTTAAGGGGGGCACAGATCTGTAATCCCACGGGTTATATCCAGCTATAGGCTAGGTGCACCAGCACAAGGGGGGATTATTCACAATTAGGGACGCCTGCTCATGAATATGCAGGAGCAGCAAGTGAAACAGAACTGTCTCTTTATCGGCTTGATGCAGATGCATACCTGGGGCTTTTTGGGGAATCAGGAGACTCTTTTGATCCTCCAGAGTCAAATTATCTTTCCTCCAACTTTCACTTGGACACAATCCCTATTTTAATGGGTCATTGACGAGCTGGGACTTTTATTTTTACACTTATGTGGTTCATTTATACAGAAAGACTTGAAATATGAAAATAAACTCGGGGAAAAGTTTGGAAAACTTGGTAAATGATCGAGTTTCTGTTGTTGAGTAAAAAGACCACTTGCTCCCTGTTCCGTCCTGTATTCACTATGTTATAAACCATGATAAAAAATGGTTAACAGGCTGGCAGTGTGTTTGTTTTTCTCTCTACTGCACACAAATGGAAACACTTCAGTACAGGCGCTATGTTATTCGGGTTACTGTAAAGCATTGGTTTCTGGATTTGCTAGCTCCAAAGTAACACTGCTTTTATTTTGGAGGTCCTCGTCCTGCCATCCCGAACTTGTCACGAACTCTTGCATGATTCAGACTCTCAACGATTCAGTTGTTTGCTTTATCAGTTGTTTAAATGTGCGTACTCGCACATATTGGCAGGAAGTGATATTAATCTGCCGGAGTCTAATCTGATTTTGACATCCTGTGTGTGCGCAGGTTTGCGTGTGTGTGTGTGAGACAGTTTAACTGAGAACACGGTGTCCTCAAAGTTTACCTCAAGATCAGGACAAGAAGCAAAGCGTGTCAACGTTTCAGACACTCTGCAGATGTTTTCCACCAGTGAGCAGAAGCAGGAGGAGCCATTCACACCACCTTCAAATCCACAAACAAGCAATCACTATTTTCCCCCCACTCAGTCCTCGAACTGCTTCCTTTGTCACATCCCAAAAAACGTATTTTTTTTCTTGGCTTTTGGAAGCGAATAAGCGTGAAGCTGCCACTTAAACTTCAGAACACAACACTGACCTTTTCGGGGATAAGTGAAGAGGAAAAGTGTGGCGTGGTCGTTGTGAGACACTGTGTGCCCACCGCTCAGAAACTTGGCCACCTCAGAGGACATCAGCGCTGACCAGAAAGCAGTTTCCAGTGGAACGTGGCTTTCATACTTTCCGCATTAAAGAAACTTGAGTGCATGAGTGTTCAGAGGCGCGTCTTCGTTGAATCAAAATCGCAGGCAGCTGAAGCTTGAGGACTCATATAATCCAGCTAAATCACTTCCATTAACACATAATATCAGACCATGGCAGTGACTTATTTTCCATCCAGGCATCACTAATTATGTCATCTTTAGGTAAGAGAGCTGTGATGTATGAATAAGTACCGATAAAACACGCTGTCAAAGACATATGTTCAAAATCAACAAAGAGGCCCCCAGGCACAGTAGATATCAACACTGCTGACTGTCTCAGCTGGTTGCTGGTGCTCCTCTGCTCTACTCCAAGCTCCTCCCTCAGCAACCCATCACCTTGCAGAGGATGCTCATTTTGGCCACCTTGGCCTCTGATATTTCTTATTGCAGTCAAGATCCACGGTGCAGGACAGTATGTGATAAAAACCATGAAAGTCTCGGACATGTCCAATCCCAAAGATTTAAAGTGATCTCTAAAGTCAACCTCTCTTTTCCCCCTTCATTGTTCAGGAGCTACATCAGCAGAAATGAGAGCAGCACAAGTCCACAACAAAAGGCTCCCGTCAAAATAAGTGCATCACGTGATACCACTCAGGTATGAAGAGGTTAGATAAGATGTTGTTGCGCGGCCACACAAGAATGAAAATGATCGCTGAACACACAACTTAGCAGATTGTGCGAGTGATGACAGACCTCAGACTGTGTTTACTCTGGCAAGGCTGTGCCAAGTCATGGTCAGGAATGTTAAGTGTTACTCCTCCGGATTCAGGCCTCAAAAAAAAACAAAAACACAACAGAAAATTAAAATCCCGCAAAGTTTTTCAAACCCACCTGCGTCCGAGGTCGCGCAACGGTCTTCACAACCTCGAGTCGGTCAGAATGAATGAGACAGCCTCCTCACTCATCTTGTCGCATTATTGTAATCTGGCTTCATGCTGAAGACACTTTTATATCTGGGCTTTCCAGTGGAAATCGGGCTCCTGCAGAGGCTTTCTGCTATTCTTCTGCGTAAATTGAGGCATCCAACCGCCGTCAGACGACCGCGTCTCTGCTTATCTTCTTGGACTACGTTTCCTTTTTGTTGGTTAAATTACAGTGGCCCCTGCCTGCTTGTAAACAACAACGATTTACTGCCCAGCAGCAGTTATATGAGCCAGATTAAACATCTTTGGGAGATCACCCGCCAAGCAGTGGAAACCAAATGTAAACCAACACTTTGTGACAAACGGCTGAAAAACAAGGAGCTCATAGCTGATACGAGCAACAGATGTCCAGTGCAATTGCTCTGATTTATTTCAAGCAATATCGGTAGGAGAGTCACCAACCCACCAAACCAAAGTGCTGACAAACGGCTTTTAAGTGTATATCTTTGCACACTGAGTCACTCTTGCGAGGGACGTGCGAGGCACTTTGAGGACAGTTTCGGGCCCACTCTTGTCTGGGCGGTGGGACGCCGAGCGGCGCCCACTTTGAACTTTGTGCCCCAGTTTTCCTCTCTGTCGGACACAGCAGGCGTCATCCCACTGTTCCCCCGATGAAAAGCGGCTCGGACCGACCATTATCCCGCAATAAAGCCTCCGGCTCTGCTGTATGGTGGCCAAAGGCCCCCTGGGGATGAGATAAGACGCGAGGGTGGATTTGGCTCTCAAAGCTGTAAATCTTTTTTACATGCCCTCCTCTCAGCTCATGTTGGAGGCTGTTGCCGCCTGAGCTAATTGGTTGAAAGGACTCTCCCGGCTCAGGGCTATGAAAAGAGAAAATGAGCGTCAGAATCCGATTGGCTTCGCACACTCACACAGGACTCCATAAAATGACAGAGGGATGAAACCAGGGCAGAGAAATCACAGGGAGGTGACAATGATGGAGATGTAATGAACTCTGAATACACCAAAAGTATTAAATTGTTAGTACATTTTAGAAAATTGATCTCAACATAGCAGGATTGTTTTGGATTATACATGTTATGCTTTTGGTTCTCTCCTTTAGGGATATTTAACCTTTAGAAATCTGCTCAATATGATGTTAAACCAGCAGGATTTGCCTGAAAGTCAGAGCTGTAACCACACTGCAAGTGCGTTCTGAGCTGGAACATGATATTTGTCAACATTTCATTGGTTTCCATCATGAATCTCGTGATGGCGCAAAAAAAAAAAAACAAGGTCTGCAATCCGCAGTGACTGCCGATTTTCAGAGACAGACAGATACTGGCGTGGAGGTGAAACTGGAGCAGGAAGTGGGCAAGAACCCGTGTTTTGCAAACGGCCTCCTGGAGGCGAATAATGACCTTGGACACGTGCCCACGTCTGTTTCAGTCAGCAGGCTGTGTGCCGCTGCTGTGAGCGCTGCCGCTACAACACCTGAACGAGTGTGAAACGGGAAGCTATCACAGTGATGCCCACGAGAAAAGAAGCGTGTGTGTGTGTGTGTGTGTGTGTGTGTGTGCTTGTGTGTACTTGCAGGTGTTTGAGCATGGGGGCACGAATTTGAAGGCCACAGTTTTGAAATTTTTACATTCGTCCCTGCAGCCGTCACACAGCCTTGAGTTGAACTACGCCTGTGCTCGAAATAAGACAAGTCATCGCCATGATGAGGAGTGAGTGACCCCCCGAGGCAGGTCTTAATTTGAGCTGTATTTAATTATCATCCCCAGGGGGGACGCATCTGTCGGAGAGGTCACCGTCTCAGACTGAACTTCAGCTGTGATTCTGCATTTTAATCCAATTTTTAATGCGATGAAACCGACGAGAATTCACGGAGCGCTGCCGTTTCTCTGTTTTGAATCTATTACACTTAAGATAATTGTTTGGCACTGATGGATCCACTTTTATATGGGGGTTTATAAAGCTTCATGCTGGGTTTCCAGTGCTCAAATCAACTCTCCATCCGTCTTCAGTTGCTTCAGCCAAGCCGGGGTTGCAGGCAGGTGGAGATTTTCCCAGAAAACAGTGAGCTGCTGGCTGGAAACACTCTGGACAGGTTGTTCATGCACACCAACAACTAGTCATCATTTGGCCAGAAAAAGATCGTGTCTTTCAGTCGTGGAAGGAAGTAAGTGAACTGCTCGAGCTGCAGCTAACCACTAACATTGTGCAATCGCTACGAAAACAAACAAAAAATGGTTTATTTACTTATTTTTCACCATTTTGGACATTTTCATAACAGAAATGTTGCCAAATGTTGAAGGTAATTTATTCTGGATCTCAACATTCTGAATGATGTTTTCCATTTTAAAGGTGAGCACTAGAAATAAATAGCTTAATTTCACCGTGTGTACTCTTTCCATTTCCCGTCCACTCGCTGTTAACTCTTGCCTGATCCTCCCATCGCTTCTCCAATTCTCGAGCAGTTCTGAATGACTCAGTGTTAATGGAGGATGTGAAGTCACCGCTCCCCACCTTGGCAGCAGAACATAGGCTGGCACCTGGACGCAGCAGCTGTCTCGCTGCCTGTGACTGACAGATTGCAGTTTGGGAATCGGGACAAGCGGAAACACAGCCAGGCAGACAGCGCCCTGGAAACCGGCCATTCAATTAATCTCCCCCGCCATCAGCCTCACGGCCATTTTGACTCGCTCCTGCTGCGCCCGAGCAGATTTACTCACCTGTGTCCTTACTCTCCGACAATATCCTCCTTTTCCATTTCCACACCCAAAGAGGAACAAAGAACACACATATGGTTCGACGATGTCGATGGAATTTCCCGCAGACTTCTGTTTCCCCATTTCAACAGAGAATCTTTTGACAGATCTCATGACTCAAGTCCAGCAGGATGCTTTTGAAGAGTAACGTGATCGACTGATCTGTTGCACAGAGGTGGTTTGTGGCTTTTCTGTGGAAATAAATGGCTGAATTTATTCAGAAACCCAAACCTCAGCTGGCTTTCTCTGCGTCGCTCGCTCATTATTTTCCAGCTTGCCAGAGCTTCTGAAAACATGCGAGATTAACTGGCGACAATGAACGTGTGTGTGAGACGGTCTGTTTCTTTGCCATGTGATGGACAGGTGACCCGTTCAAGGTGCTTTTCTCCTAATGTGAGCTGGGATTGGCTCCAACACCCTCTGACAAATCAAATAAAATCTATCTATAAATCTACTTCACGAAAGAACTATTTGGTCTGAGCAACCACATTGTGTCCTCTTTTCTCCTCTGCCTTGCCGAAAGCCGATCACCTGCTGTCCCACCACTCGTCACTCCGAGATATGACGGCTCAGAAGGACCCTCGAAATCTCCACCTCTGCTAATGGATCTTATCCTCACGCTCGATCTGCACATTACAATTTCCTTGACAAACTCCAGGGCTCATTGAGAAGCTTCAGCGATCACAGAGCTGGACAAAAAAAAAATCCAATTTAGTTTGGGCCCTGGTGTCTAATGAAACGGCTGCCATTATTCACTGTACTGCGGGCTCCCTGCTTGTGACGGTTCGGACAGGCAGTCGGCAGCATGTTAACCCTTCAGATCGATGGTGAATTCTCCATAAATGTGCCTGTAGTCCGTTTACTGTTGTGCTTAATATTTCATACATTGCAAAGAGAAAATCTTGAGTGTTAAAGCAATTAAACAACATTGGAACCGTGACCAGAACGCCAGCAAGGGCCCCGTGCTTGTCTAATCAGCTTTAATCACACTTATTTGCATGGAAATTGATATTGATTGGCTGAAGTAGCCACGCAGCTCTGACAATGCTGTGATA
Source organism: Malacoctenus gilli (assembly GCA_032164315.1). Classification (NCBI taxonomy): domain Eukaryota; kingdom Metazoa; phylum Chordata; class Actinopteri; order Blenniiformes; family Labrisomidae; genus Malacoctenus; species Malacoctenus gilli. The sequence goes on along the minus strand of JASSRZ010000086.1, from coordinate 8,429,388 downwards.
CCGAAAACATATCTCAACTGCTGTTCATCCGGGGAGAAAAAACAGAAACAAAACAACACTGACAAGATGAAAACGGGGCCCCGGGGGCTGCGGGGGCCTCAGCGGGTTTCCCAGCAGCAGGTATGCAGGTATGCAAAGGTGAGAGTATCACAACCGGATATGCTCTCAAACCGTTTCATATTAAGCAGGGGAAACGTGGTCCCCCGTGGTGCGCATGAGACGGCGAGCACCAGATTTGAAGCGAGCGGAATGAGAAATAACATGTGCATCCACGCTCCGGTACACAGCAGCGTGCCGCAGAATTCACAACTCGGCATCGCGTCAGAAGCCCATGTGTGTTGCCCCCCCACACACCTCAAACATAAACATCACGCCTCACGCCGCATTTGCGGCGGCTCTGCACGCACACAGTGAATGTTGCACTGTTAAACAAGCGCAGAAGCCTGACTGAAAGTTGTCGAATTTAGACTAACGGGCTCTGATTGCGCTGCAATAATTGCTTCATTATGACCCCGAGCGCAGAGGTGTCAGAGTCATTTTAGTGCAAAGAAACGCACAGGGCCAAATTTAGGCTCGAGTGGTTCCAAGCATGAAGATGAGAGCAAGATAACCTCGAGAAAAACGTCAGACTGTTTCCCTTAGGGGTTTATCGCAAAGTAAAACTACATCCTGAGAGTTGCAACATAACTGAATAAAGAGTCAATACACAATCTTACATACAGTATATACAAGCTGTCAAAAGCTCAATTTAATGTAGTAAAATTCTCCTGCAAACACTCAAATGTCATAAAATCAGGTTTCTTTCTTTGATGCCAATTTTTAGCCTCCAGATTGTCGTTGCAGCCAACAGACGACTTCACTTTGTGCTTCTTTTGGATTTCTGTGTTTGCCGGAGTATCAGACTTCTGACCGCCCATATTGTTGCTCTTTGATAAAGTTATGCAAAGCCTGTTGCGTCTGAAGGCTCTTTCATTTCTGCAGCCTTCAGCGGGTATGTTCCTGAATATTCACCCCTCACAGCACGACTCCGATGCCGAGGCACTTAGCAGGACGGCGGTGTGGTCTCAAAATTAAGCTCCAGATGCAAAATTCAATTACAAAAGTGTGATTCCCTCTTCAGTGGTATTTTTCAAACTTTAGAGGTCATTCTGCAGGTTGAGTTTGACCCTTGATGGACCACTTTTTGGTCCGTCGGTCGCATGTTTTAACTCTCAGAGTTGAGTGAGCAGTTTATTTACATGATCTTAGAGATCCCATTCAATCCACATGAAAATCCCAAATAATGGAAAAACTGATGTGCACTCCTAATTACCTCCAGCCATCCTTCGGTTTATGTTCGCAGTCTCGGTTGCTATTTGAATTTTGTTTTTGAATCATTAAAATCTTTGGTCCAAAACCACTGAGGTTTGATGTGTTGTAGCCGGCATGTTGAAACTTTCCCTCAGGTGGTGCTGCCGTGTGGCAGCTCTGACGTCAGTGTCTGTGTGGGTGAATCTGACTGACGTTATAAAACACTTTGAGACTGTTCAAGCAGGAAAACATGCAATATAAGTAAAACTCATTCATAATTTACAGGTGATTCCCAGAAACAACTAAATGACATAAAAACTGTATTCTCAATACGAGAGCCACTGTCACGAGAAGCGTCCTTGTGAAATATATGGTGCTCTGTATCCATAGAAACAGACATGCATGCTTTTATGAGTGAGGCCTTTTACATGGTGCGCGAATGATGAACGCTAAAAAATCTGACCCGCAGTCTTTACTGCCGGAGCTCCTATAGACACTTGCCACAGAATCTGCACCTTGGAAACATAAATGAAAAATTTCTCTTCAAATGCTTTCAGCAAATTGAAGCACCGGTGGCGAGTTAGCTCAAGGTGAAGATGCAGACAATCAGACCGTCTCCATTCACTGACGTCCTGCAGCCCGTCGAATAAATCAGCCTTTATGGACAAATGAATGAGGTACGAGAGCGCCACAGATTCATCAAATCACTTCAATGTAAAGGGAATAAAATCGAGTATGATGAGGTTTCTTTTTTTTTGGCACAATGTGTGTTTCTTTTTAAATCTGGTTCAGCATTTGAAAGACAGAGATGTCCTTCAGCACTTTCCAAACTCTTCACACTCATTGTTTAAAGTTTGTGAAATCTGCAGGAAAACGTAACGTTCATTCCTTGCTGGATGAAGCTGCTAATGCTCAGAATTAAAGCCTTGAAGTTGAATTTTACATGCACAATGTCAAAGATGGAACCCTGAGGTTGTTGTGTCTGTCCATAGGTGCAAAAGCCAGAAGCTTCAAGGCTAGTCTCAGGAGAAAAAGTGTCATTATCACACCTGCATGGATGGAAATCCAAAGCTTTCACAGCTGTCAATTGCAGATTCCTGAATATAAAGGTATGTAGTTCTGCAACTATTAATTGTTTGGTTTTTGAGAGATGAGCTCTGCAGCATTTGTCTCTCTAGGCACAAAATCTTTCAAACACTTTCCCAGGAGAAACATGAGCCGGTGCCCATAAATCAAACGTGTGCTCCAGGAACAAATTCCTCCCGGTTCCCCTCTGACGACTCGTTGGCCTCAGCTTGATCAACACATGACGCGGTTTATTGATTCTATTGAGTATTGCTACCGAAATCTTCCATTTTTCCATCCATCCGCTGATACGAACCGCTTGCTCGCGAGGCGCAGAGAGGCATGGAGGAGACAATGGAGGGTGGCAGCTCCGATCGAAAGCGCCTGTTCGCCGGAGTGCTGAGGCAGCACTCCCCGCTTTGGGTCAGGTACCGATGTCGCTCGCACTGACGCAAAACTAGTTCACTCAGGCTTCAGCAGAAAGAGGGAGCCGCTTCACTCTTAATGTGTGTCGGTTCTTTTTTTCTGAATCTAAAATTCCCGCATCTGTCAGCTCCAAACGCCATCGAAGCGAAACTCTAATAAAAATTCGAGATGAACAGATTCTCTTGCCAAATATTACCATTTTCATGTTGTTAGCTGTGATCAAAATATTGAGAATTGGACTATTTTTACTGGAGCACCATCAAACCGCCATCGGGATTAACGGAGAATGTCAAATAACATCATGCATGGCATGTTTATCATGTGACGCAACACATTTCATACAAACAAAACAAGGTTTCAGGTGGTTTTGATGCTTAAATTGTCGAAGCTGCCACATATACAGTCAGTTCAAAGTGACCTATAGAGTCTTTTCAATATACATCTGCAGGATTTAGTGGCAGAAATTCAATTTGCTCGCAGTATTTTTCATTCAAACTCTCGTCTTGCGTCGCATGATCTTTCTGCAGTCTTTTGGTGCTGAATAGCTTGTACAAATATCGTTAAGGGTCAGGCTGTAATCACTGCGCAGCCTTGACACACACACACACACACACACACACACACACACACACACACACACACACACACACACACACACACACACACACATCATGAAATAAAGGAGATGAGTAACACCGAGGCTGGAAGAAAAACCACAGCGGCAGCAGCCGTCTGCGCTTGCGGGAGGCAAGCGCAGACTTAGCGGCAAGCAAATTTAGGCAGAAGACAAAACAGAGACCGTTCGTCTCCTTTTTCACGGACTAAAACATTGAAAACGCATCGCGGTCAATGGAAACTGTGAATGGTTTGAGTATGAGGTCAGTGCTCGCTCCCGCTCAAGAAATCCCGACATGATTTTATCAGACATCTTTTCCGCCCCCTCTCACCAGCAGGCATGTGCAAGAGCTATTAGCTCTAATCTCATTTGATCGTCCTGCTGAGCTCTTTGCAACATTTTAAACTCGTCCTTTTGTGCGGAGTACAAAAAAACTTGAAAACCGTTGGATCGGAGAGCAGCGTGCTGTTCATAAAAATAAAAAAAAAAGTAGCCCTTACACTGAACAGTGGGGGGTCTCCTTCTGCGCAGAGTCTGAACACGGAATTAATTTTCTGTGGTTTCCTCCATTCAAAACAGGTAAGACAGGAGCTAAAACATGACAGTCGGACCTGCCATTCCTTTTCTCAGGGGTTCAGCGTTGAAAAAAGGAGGTAATATTTGTCTCAAGTACAAAATAAAAGCTTTCAATTTGATTTTTTTTCCCCCCTACTCCGATTTCACAAGCATATGAAACCGGGGGCAATGTAACCTCAGACCATTTTGTGGTTTTTCAAAATCCATTTTGGAGGCATAAAAATACAACGGCGTAGCGGAAAAGTGCCACAAAAATGGATCTTATTTGCTGGCCGCAAACACTCGACAGAGATGATGCCAATCTGAAAGTTACAGTGATGCACAACAGCCAATAAAGGAAGCAATCACTTACAGCAGCCCTGCCAAATATCAACGCTTTGATCGCTTGGAAAGCCCTTTTTCTTTGTTTTTAGGGGAAAGCAATATTGGTATGATGAAGCAAGAAATTGAATGGCGCGGACAAACAGCTTTAACCCGAGGTCGTGGTCCAAACACTTGATCATTTATTTCTTTGGAATTGGCTTGAAGCTGAAACACTGACGCACACATACCAGCTGATGTGGACTCGCATATTTCGGCCTCCGTGGCGACGCGATGGAAACACGCAAAGCAAACGAAGGTAGGCAATTTTCTCAGCTCAAACACACACACACACACACACGCGCGCACACACACACACACACACACACACACACACACACACACACACACACAC
>JASSRZ010000086.1:8406339-8419165 GCA_032164315.1 Malacoctenus gilli | reverse complement strand
CACACACACACACACACACACACACACACACACACACACACACACACACACACACACACACACACACACAGATGAAACAAATAAAACCAGTGGCCTCTTTTCTTTTTTTCTCTCCTCCCGTGTCTGTTTCCTTTTCAGTTATTTCCACTGGGCTTTCGCAGAATCAAAGGCAGCGGACACGCTGTTGCTGGGAGGCATGTCTGGCTGCAGACGTGGGGCACGCTGCAAGCAGAGTGACTCATATGCTCACGATGACTCGCTGAAGAGACAATCAGCCTGTATGCACTTCATCTCAACCACCACCACCACCATCATCATCATCATCATCATCATCAACACCGTCAGGTTGCGGCCCCTTAAATTTGACATCATCCCTGAGTGGCAACCGGCGAGAAAAATTCATATCGCGGGGAGATGAAATTCGTGGAAATCCATAACGTCCCTCAGGTTGTTTATTGCAATAAGCAGAAGGAGCTACAGAATATTGGCAATAACGGGGTTGGTGGTATGAAACCAGCATGTGGAAAACGACAACTGAAAGCTTAATGGTATCCATTATGACGACTGTGATGATTACTGACTCAGAATTGTGGCGGCATCACTAAAAAACAGGAATCCTGACAACATATTTCCCAGCTGAGGGGGCTCTTAAGTGAAACCCCCCCACCACCACCTCCCTTGCCGGCTCGCGGGATGAATTGCAACCACATGCTGCGCGATCACCACAGTCACTCTTTGATTCGTCTGGATCTGAAATGTCCAGATGCATCTTGATGAATCATCTCCCACATTTCTGGTTCTGGTGCAGCTGCTGTTTGGGTTCCAGTGTGCAGAAATTAGAAGCAGTGTCTGAGGTCGGAGTATAAACAGATGCACATGTTCTCAACACTGTTTGCTTTTGCTTTTTTACAGCGAGCACAGTTCAATAGTTGTGCTTCTTGATCATGAAAAAAAATGATTCCCCGACTTATATAGTTCTACCTCTGCTTCAAGAGAATAAGAGCCTGGCAGTTATTCAATAGATTCCAAATAGAAACCTATATTTTGTTGTCCAGAAGTTGCTGATAGCTCAGCTAAGCATCACCATGACCTCTGAAGGTGCTTCACTGTGACAATGTGTGAAACTGCATGACTACATTTGCAATGACTTACCGATGAATGTCACTTAAGTAAAAGAAGAAAAAAAAACGTGTTAAGTGGTCTCATTTAAAAACAGGTGTTCAATTATCTTTCTGAGAATAAATACAGTTCAAAATATCTAAAAAAACTTCCATTTTTTTCTATACCACCTCTGGTTGGTGGTTACATAAGTTTTCTTTTTATTGGAGGACTTGTCAGGCAACATGGTTTGTGGGGGGGAGTCTATGCTGCAGCTGGATGACATGGGCCACCAGCACTGAAGTACCTCATATCACCAGCAATCTTGATATTCTTTATATTTAGAGAACAATTCATTTAAAAATATAATTTCTATGACACAAATGTTGTCATTACTATTATTTTTGCAGTTATTCAGGACCAAGTAACTCTTAACTGAAAAGACAGAGTGTAGCGATGGGTTTTCCCGTAATATCTATATTTCACCACAATAGATTTAAGCAGGTGTCATCCCAGGATGGATTTAATATCTCGACCTTTTACAGTCATGTGAAATCAAAGGACTAACATTATTTGGTAAGGAAAAAAATACGATCTAGTTATATTTGGGGAAAAAAGGAGAGAAAAAATCTAAAGAGGTTTTGTCATTTCTGTATTCAAAGAGGCAATATGTCTGGTCGTAGAGAGATTATTATAGCTCATAGTGGGGGGATTCCTGCTCCCTCCCCCTTGTTTGCCCACTCTCACCCCTCACCCCACGACCACAGAGAGAGAGAGAGAGCGAGAGAGAGAGAGAGAGAGAGAGAGAGAGAGAGAGTGAGAGAGAGAGAGAGAGAGAGAGAGACTGACTCCCACCGTTCATATCGCCAGCTTGAGAGAGAGAAGCAGAAGAGAGACACAGGCTGTCAGGCAGCAGAGACTCTCTAACTTGTTCTCATGTAACCGTAAGCGGAGGAAAAGAAAGAATAATTACACGGACCTGCAAATGCCGCTAATCCCGTGACCACTCACCGGAATGGAAATATACGCGCCGGCTATGAGAAGTTGTTTGATCCGGCTGGTCGTGTGAGCGCTGCCGGCTGGAAGAAAACTCATGGTGGGTTGTGATATCTCTGTGTTTTTTTGTATTTATTTTTACGCGTTGTTAGTGCAATTTGCTTTATGCCACTGCTTGTGTTTCCTTATCTGGATTTCCGCTGTGTACTGTTCGCTACCGGTGTCGGTGGGTTCCGTGTCAGTGAAGTTCATGCCCCGTGTTTGCACGCTGTCTGCGAGAGCAGCGGGCGCAGAAATGGAAAAGTTTTCTGGCCGCCTGGACTGCTTGTGCGCCCTGTTTAGCCTACAACCGGAGACATCACCCCCGCATAACGGGCTCCTTTCAGCGTGGAGGCGCCCGCTGCCCGCATAGAGAATGAATGGGTCACTATGTATTCTAATCTAAGTCAAGAGTTGGCTCGTTTCTGCTCGGGTTTAAAGTGGCAGGGGGGGGGATGGAGCCCCCGCTCCCGGAGTTCACCGCTCCAGCGCGCGTCTTATTGTGGACAAATACCGGGAACGTTATTATCAGGAATAAGTCCAACACCTCTCACTCCAAGTGACACCGTTCTGCTGTTTTGATCTCAAAGCTGTTCGTTTGTTTTGGGTTTTTTTTTTCTCACGTTTTGTCCGGCAATAGGAGGTTTCCATTCATGAGATGCGTTTTTTCAACCGTGAGAGCCAAAACAAAAGGATTTCCCGCTGACCAATGAGCGCGGGGGAAGCCTCGGGAGGGACGGAGTGGTCCTCTCCTCTCTTTGTCCTACCTGAGACACCAAAAACCCCACAGATCGCCGCCAGGCGAATGATAAATTCATTGGGAGCGGTGCCAGACAGGCACAGACGCTCTTTCTCCGTTTGATCCTCGGCAGCTTTAGGTGGAATTGCGCCACAGACGCGCCTCGCCGCTCCCACTCAGATCGATACGCGTTATGATGGTGCTTCCCAGAGCCGAGGAGCCATCAAAGCACCTGCTTAATGAAGCACTTCGGCCCACAACACACGCACGCACGCACGCAAAAAAAAGAAGCAGCAAAAAGTCACTCGCGAACTTCCAACAGTTTCGCAGCTAAAAGCTTCCTTTGCATTTTCTCTGGCATTAAGATGCGCATCTACAGTCTGCGTCTGCAATCGAGAGTCATGCTCAAGTCTTGGTTAATGGCTGAGACATGCCCTCAGGGTGCGTCACACCCCCTTGACACCCCCAGCTCCACACCTCTTTAACTTTCAGCCTGATTAACTTCCCTTACAAAGTGTAACAGTTTTTAATTATTGTACTTGAGCTCTTAATTAAGCACATTGTAGCTGCTTTCTAGCACAGAAGAGCGCCGCACACAGAAGGAGTTTGGAGCAGGTTAATGGGATCATAATGCAGAAAGCAGCAGTGCCAGGAACAGTTCATCGATACACTCAAGAGCAGGAGTCGTTTATCATTCCAAGGTGTCCAAACTTTATAACTACCAGGATTTATTGCTTTTTTTATGATTTGCAGACCATTGAACAGTCATTAATCGTGCATAAACAAGCAATATGCAAAACAAATGGTCTTCTCCCTCCACTTGCAAGCACTTAAAAGACTAAACTGAAAATAATCTCGTGGAACTCTCAAAAGCATTTACTGCTTTCAGAAGGGTCTCTAATGATGGCGTTTACATGGCTGGACACATGCGGCATGTGTGTCGCGTGGTCGAGCTGTTTGCAAGTTGACACAGTCTGTGTGGGAAGGTGAGCCGATATGTAGGCGTCGTAAATGTGGTGGGGATTCTCTTTCTCGCTGCAATATATCATTATACAGCGAGTGGGCTGGATGATTAGAATGATTTAGATGCAGCGCATGGGTGTCCTACATGCTGGGGGCCCTCGCATGCACGCTGTTTGGGTCCGAGGCGATTTCATTGCTCACTACGCTACGATTTCCATGTTGTGACTGAGGCTCTTTGATTAATCACCCTCTCCCTAATAAGTTGAGTTCTTTTATTCAGCCGGTAAGTCTTTATTTAGATGTAGCCGCAATGTTGATTTCTACTCTGGTTGGATTGAGTTATTTGTTAATAAAGGCCGAGAAGACTTAATGTATTTCACGCATCTTCCAGCGCTCAGAAAGGAAGACGGCATTTTTTTTCTTCTTTTGATTAGACTTTGATTGCATTTGAATGTGATCACAGCGGGAAACGCGGCGTTTAAGAGGAATATTTCATCTGTGGTTTTCATCAGAGATCCCTGTGATAACGTTCCCGTCGGTGACGGACCAGCTGTAGATTCCTAATTATTATGACAAAGAGGGATTGAAATCTTTGTCGGAGATTTCTCGAGGGAAGGGAATTCAATTGAAACAGCGCAGGGACTCGATGAGAATTCAATTGAAACGACTCGTTCAAGGTCATTTCGTCACGAAAAACTGGTGAGAATTTGGCAGCAAGCATGTAAAGAGGCCCTTTCAGACTTGCGAATTTCAGGTCATTAGATGGTGACATTCAGAAAACGTGCTGCATGCGACGGCAAGCTGCAGAAATATGCGCTCGACTGGTGCAAGTTAAAAGGATGAAATTAATGTTTCTCGTCTTTGCGTTTTGCAAATCGCGAACAATCCAATTTGTGCATTGGAGCAGCTTTTATTAGCCAAGTCGCTCCGGGTTCAAACGAAGACTTTCATGCAAATCGCTGTACATCTACATTTACCGTCGCATCGATTTAACACTCTGCTGCTCTTGTTTATTCACAAAGTCTTAATTCGGTTGTAGTTTCCTTAAGCAGAACGCAGCTTTGGCACTGTTCATAAATCATGAGGTATGTGTTCTGTTCAGGTGTTCCAAGTGTGATTTATTGAAACCGAACCAGAAACCAGAAGTAATTGACCAGTGTGGAGACTCACGGCTGGACTTCCTGTCAGTCTCAGTGGAAAAAACCACAGTCAGTGTCCATTTAATTTGTGTATCGCAGGTGGAAAACGTTTTGTTGTACGTTGTTCCTACAGAGAAAGGGATCTGTGTCAGTTTGGGAGGAAAAAGAATGAATCAATCGTGTCATTTCAGCAACAGAATGTTTCGCAAACTTGTTTCTGTCCTTACATTTTCTTGGGTTTTGTGAGAGAATGGAATAAAAAGAGGAAAAAAAATTTTTTCCCGCACCACAAGACAGTTAACTGTCCCCAAAACCTCCGACCAGCTCTGTGAATATTCTGTCTCCTTTGTTTTCTTAGTGACTCATGCATTCTGGCCCTGCTCTGATAACTCTGACACCTTTTTTCTCTTCCTCGAGACGTCCTTTTTCAGCCTGAAGCAGCACTTTGTGTTTCTCAAATGAAGCGTTTGACCTCTCTTTTAGGGCCTTTTATTTCAGTCACCGCTTCGGGACGCGGCGTGTCAAGCGGGCATCGGGGGCCGCTGCACAGGCCTCCTCCGGGGCACGAGGCACGCAGACGGTCCCATACGGACCCCCGAGCTGCAAAACCATAAGGACGCACTCACGAATTTGGTTTTCCAGCCAGCCAAGGTTGATCGAGCTGTGCCGAGCCGTGACGTGTTCCCACAGTGGCCGCGCTGACGGGTATGGGCCCCCCCCTGTCGCATCGCTGTGGTCCTGGGTTTTTGGTAGCTGAGCCGCAACTGACCCATGACGTCTCTACTTCTCGGTTGTGCCCTCAAGTCATGTATTTTGTGTCTGTTTGTACTGAGGAATATAGACAGAACACTATTCTGAGCGCATGGTGTATGCCTGAATCTGTTTGGTTGGAAGTCAATTTCACTTCTGTATTTGTCGTTCTGATATTAGTCAACATCCTTGTTGTGCTGCGTACGAAATGCCGTCAGCCCTATTTGAGCTCGGTTAGCTTTCTGCTGATGTCAAATAGAAGATTTCCTGCTGTTGTTGCTTCACATTGAAAGCGTTTTCACTGGAAGGCTGTCTGGGGTGCCGTCACCTTGAGGAAGTTGTAGAAAAAAGAAATTGTGAGGCTTTCGTCAGGCAGATAGTGCGGCTCTATTAGAGTCGCTCGTGCAAAAACACGTGTAATTATCCAGATGTGACATGTTCCGCCGTATTTGGTACCGGGCTCAGTTTGAAGTCGTGTGGGCTTGAAATGGAGACAGCAGACGACAGGCTCCGACTGTGGCTCGCAGCGAGCTCAACTCCAATCCGGCATCGAGGTAAACAGCGTCACCTTGCTCCCGTTGCCGTGGAAAAACATTGCACTGAGTCAGTGCAGCTTTATGGGTCACGGCCGGTCACGGCGAGGATTGGTGCCACTCAACAGACCACAATGGAACAACGCCGCTAACATTTCAATTCAGTAACACTGACAGCTTCCTGCAACCAGCTCTACCCGAAAGAACTTCTGTTTGGTATTGTTTGCTGAAAACCACTTCATAAAATCGCTTTAACGATCGCCAAAGCAGAAAGGTGGCTGGCTCAGAAATCGACGCAACTTATTAGTTAAGAACCTAGCCTTACAATATGTTGTTTATTATTCAAAATGTTTATTTAGACTCACTTTGAAAAGACTCTGCTCTGCAGGTAGTGATCAAAAATCAAGTTTGACGGAAAAATAAGTCGTCGTTCGAGCTCTATTATCCCAGTCATCAAAGTGGAGACTGCACGTCCTGTTGGATACAAACATACATCTTCCTCATCAATAATGAATAGTCTGAATAAACCAAACATCTGTCTGCTCTTGATTTTTTTCTACTGCGTCTATTTAGAGGTCTCCCACAAAAGCCCATCAAGATGTGTCGGCTCCGTAAGATGCCATCTTTAGTTTCACGCTTGTCACCGGTAACCTTTTGTTGCATACATTTTTATAGGCCGACTGCTGTTTTTCGCACGCTTGCATCTACGCGACAGCGGGCTCCAGTTTTAGACCACATGATCCTTACTGGAGACGGTATCCGGCTGTGCTCAAGTGTGGCAGTTGGGCTTTGAAAATAATGGCGCATGCAGGGCGCACAGTGATGGATGGATCCTCCACTGAAGTTATGTTATGTATTCCTGATGAGAGCAGTGGATCACCGGTGAGGATTTATGCTGCCGCGGCGGAGCAACCACGAGAAGATGTTGTGTGTATGAAGTAGCGGTCCGAGGCCGTTTGTCATCGTGATTGATGAGGTCCCCGTGATTAAGCTAACATGCCGAAAAGACATTCATCTGTTTTATCAGGTGGATGTCTTGCATGGAAGTTTTTCTCCAATGTCATTGACTTTCGTAAACAATGGAAATTGCCCAGTGAATCTTCACGCGTCATTCTTATTGCCGCGACGGAAATACAGCCTGTTTCCCAGTTAAATGGTAGTCGGAATTCTGCACTTTCTTTCCAATTTGTTTTTTCTTTGAATGTAGAAACACTGTCAGCAGTTTATAGGCTGAAAATGAGATCACACAAGAAAAAAAAGCCGTGTTTTCAAGCTGTTTACGAAGCCGTAATTGCAGCACAACATGAAAACAACAGATACACAAAAAACTAAACTGCCTGTCTGAGACTTTTCATGCACACGGCCTCACCTGTTATTGACAAGTTTGTAGGGCACATTTCTTCAATAACACGGAAAAGTGTGCGTATGCCGGACATCGCGCTGGGACCCCGAGGTGCTGAGTAAGAACGGGAGTCTGGCAACCCACAGTTGCTGTGTGCCGCTGCCAAGTTGGGGGTCATTGCTTGTATTAATGACGCATGGGAAACTAAACTGGCTTTTATTCCCCTCGCCATCTGTACCCAGTTGTGCCATAAAGATGGATTTTGGCAAATGGAAACAAACTCCCTTTGCTGCTGGTGGTTTGATTTATGGGTGGGACTGTACTGTGTGTGGATAATATTACTTATGCAGATTATAGGGACTTACAATTATGTGAATATTGATGTTTACAAGGGACCGCATTTTATATATGTGCGCCCTATTGTTTTTAGTTTTAATTGGATTTTAGGGAACAAATTGGCCTCTGAGAGAGGTTGTTGACTCCTCCTTGGAGCTTTGTTGGGCCAAAACATGACTGTGAAATCAAACACTTGCAGGAGCACACAATATAAAAGCAAGGGCTTTCAAAATAAAAGCATTGGGCAGTCTTCCAACTCCATTTCCAAATTACAGAAAGGGTTGAAAAAAAAAATTGTAAGCATTATTAAGCTGCGAGTTTTGTATTTTGTTTTTTTTTTGTTCTTCCCAAAACAAGACGATTTCCCAAACAAGACTGATCAAACAGGAGAAGACTTGAGGTCATTTGACGTTAAAATTACACACGGATGATTTTCTCTGAGTACTTGCAGTACTGTACCGTAAAAAGTTTTTGAAGTAAGTACACTTTACAACTGGGTTATGGATGTGTCTGAGTGTTGCCATGAACTCCCTTAGGTCAGCAGAACCCCCCCCCCCCCAATACTAGTGGCTTTGTGTACGTGCGCGACTTCAGTATCTGTCTTCCAGATGTCACTGTAATAGGCCTCAGCACAGACCTGTGGGGACCTCAACAATGAACAGCACCACAGAGACATGTGTTCATTTTCCAATTACCTCTGGCTACTCCTTTTAAATGAGCGGCCGTGAAGCCATTCGATACAGCCGTTCCTCATCGCGCCGTTTCTTCTTTTGTGTGACCTACAAACCAGTGCGATTGTTGGAGATAATTTCACCCAGCTGACCGCTTTTCTCTCTCATCACTGACCCGTAGACAAGCTCAATTTCTCTTTACTCCTGGCGGTAATCTACTTGAGCATCTAGTTAATGTGGTGATTAGACCGTGCAAACAGCGGCAGCGGTAACCCGGGGGGCTTCGTTCCACCCAAACAAGACGCGGCATCTTAACACGCACGTGCCACTCGGCTTCACGGGTTCAAAGGTCAGCATCTAGTTCCGTTTACCAGACGGGCCTGAAATGTTCAGCTTAAGTGTCAGACGCACCTGCGGGTCTGTTTACATATTGCAGGGCATTTTGGCAGCGAGGGGGAGACGCTGTGACCTGACGCGGGTCACAAGGAATTTCTCCAAGTGTTATTTTCAAATCGGCGCGCCCATCGTTTTGTGGGATTATCCCTGCCAAGTTAATTTGAAGCCAGAGTTTTATATCTGCGCAAGCAGCTGCTGCCGATATGAACCTCTGGCAAAACCGGCGAAATTTGTTGCACTTTGCAAGATGGATGTGCTGCCGTAGTTAGACCATCTCTCACCCTGTCTTCATTTATCAGGATGTGGCCAAGCAGGTGGAATTGTGTTGAACATTTTTTTCCCCCTGCTATAATCTTCCTCCAGGAAGGGAGTAAAACAGGACAGATGTATTATTGTGATTTCCGTGACACTCAAATTACAGTGTAAGTAATCCCTCTGCTAGAGGTGGAACATATTGGCAACCTCAAGAATTAAAATACCATGGAATTAATCCTGCATAATAAAAGCTGAACTCTTTATGCACAACCTTCATTTGGGGCATTAACCTGCCTGCCTGTCCATCAAGCTTGGAGAATTCGTCCGGGCTCTCATTATTGTCGACGGAGCAGGGAAATGACAAACTCCGCCATCCTATAAGTAGAAATTCCACGAGCCAAGTTAATACCACGGATCCACCGGGATGCCCCTCGGGTATTCTCCCTCAAACTGTTTGCATCAGACCTGCTCTCGAGCGCAGGCAGCGGCGAGCCAACCGACTCGGTAATAGCCTACGTTTTGTTAATTCACACATTCTCTTGGCAGTCATAGGCTAACACTCAATCCATGCATATATCCCCCCATTTGGCAGGGGGCTTGGCACAGTTAGAGACGAAGCTCTGACTGTTAACTAGGTGTGAAACGCTACAGCGCAGGATTACTATACGTCTCCGGGAACCCCTGAAGAAATAAGGGAATTAAAGTCGAAACAGGAAGCTGCTTTGAAAACATCACAACCTGTGGTGATGCTCCCCATCATCACACAAACAGTTGCAGATGGGGGAAAAAGGCGTTTTTAATACCTTGGCTGACTCCAGTTCAGCGAGAGGAGACGGTACCTGCTGGGCATCCAGAACGTCCAAGTTGTAGCCGCAGAGGAAAGCTGAATTTCTTTGATTAGGCAGAGTTAACTTCGCACGACAGCCAGAACTGAGAAGAGATTGTTGTTGTTTTTGGGAGATTGTCAGCAAGTTTCTCTCCAGCTTTAGTCACAATCTGATCAGTAAATACATGTATTTACCAGAAGCGAAGCAGAAGCTCAGAGAGAGGGAGACAAAAAAGTATGAAGTCTCATTCGACTTAAAGTAGAAAGTTGGCAGCAGAAAGGAGGAAACGTCTTTGGGTCTTTGTTTTGTCAGTATTTCCTCAGTGTGAATTACCAGGTTTCGCTGATTTGTCCGTAATTGTTCATATGTGAGGTGTCTTTGTGTCCATGTTGGTCCTGCGGAGGACCGGCGACCTGTCCACGGTGTACGTAGACTCTGCCCAGTGTCACGTGGCATCAACTCCCTGCCCTAACGATGACTTTTCAGTCCCGCATTCGCCAAAACAGTCTCGAACAAACGACTTTGCTGACTCACACTTCATTTTTCCGCCTGATGAATGCAAACTTTTGCTTCTACTTTTAAACTCCTCTGCTGGGATTCAACGTTCGGGGCACTTTGATCCACATTTTGAATTTTTCATCTGAGGCTCTCACGATAGTCCCATTGAGTGTTTACCAAAATACATAATATATATACACACAGGCATCCTATAAAGGCATATTTTAGCTGTGGTTTACCAAGCTGGAGTATATTGTGATTCCAGACAACTGAACAGTGTTTGCAGATGTGCTCCAAAATTGCAAAGGGTGAGAACGAGACACAGAGCGTGGATGGGAAAATATATCACCGCAATTCTGTTTTTTTGCATCTAAATATAGAGCTGGAGGTGCTGCTCACGAGATTTGGTTTCTTTTCCCCTTTTAACAAGTGTTGTTTTCTGTCCCTCTAACCTCAATAACTGGTCCAATTTTTTTCGGGTGAGCCGATTTGGACCCGAGTCGTTCGTGCTGCTCAGTGGGTTTCAGAGGCATTCCACTGGAAACGGTAAACATTCCCATTGGATTAATTACTGCCCCCGTTCCTCTCTGCTCTGTCTGCTTCTTGCCATAAAGCCAGATTATCAGCTGATTGAACTTTGGTCCACATGCAGCGAGCTCGCCTGTCAGCTCACATGAAGTGAGAAAGGAGACAGGCAGAGCCAGGTGCACCCCCACCCCCCCCCCCGGCGTGGAGACGCCTCACTTCATCAAGTGATGCAACGATAAACACTTTATTGAGAAGATGCGACGTCGTCGTCGGGCTGACACTTTGACACTTTGTTTGTGCACGATCTTGTTTTTCAATTCACCTCTCCTGGAAACAGATACGTTGTTGAGTGGCTAATGGTGCTTGATAGAAACATTTACCACCCACAATACTGGCGGTTTAAAACACCAGAAGTGAACCTTGAGGGGATGAAACACCAACTGGCACTTCTTTTAACAAAGCCCTAAAACATTCAGCACTCCTACGCAGCACCGAGTCTCATAAAGTGGGATTTCATGACATTGTGTCTTTTTCACAATCTGTCTGACCGCAACCTACCGAAGGAAAACACGAATGTCTTGCGTGTAAAGCGCCTATACGGAGACCAACAACATGTTATCAGTCACTTGTTGTCTTCGCCGCGGTTTCTGCAGCTTTAGTTCCTCCGTCATTTCTGTCGAACTCTTTCACGACATCAGATGAAAGACGACATGCAAGTTTAGATAAAGGACAAACGGATTAACGTTTTCAAAACAAATAAAAGGATGAAAATAAAACACGAGAGGACGTGCGAGTCATAGCGCCCGATGAGAGATAACAGAGCGACGCGAAGCAACTGGGAGTTCACAAAAAAAAAATCACTCTAAAACCCAGAATACTCTGAAGGATAACTTCAAGATTATATTTTCATTCATTTGGGTATAAAATTTCTAAAGTTAGATAATAAGTTAGAGACACATCGCATCTAAGTTCATCCTGATAAATTATTCATGGGGAGCTGCTGTGCGAACGCAGCAGTGTTTTGCATATGCCCCTCAAACCTGAAGCTCCGTTTCATTCACACACACAAGAAGTCCCTGATTATTTATCGTGTTAAAGACGCTGCTCTTCAAATACAATTAGCAACCTTTATCCATAACGTGATCCAAAATAGACGCCCTCCTCCCTTTGTCTCCCCTCACGCTGTCCTCAGTCCAAATTATCCTCACTGTATGCGTTCTTCATGCAGTTTTTTCCCCTAAAAAGAGGAACTGGGGATCTATTATCCATTACTTCAATCAATAATTTAAATGGAAACCTATTGTTTTTCAGTTCTACTTAACGACACCGTCATAAGCACTCGTCCACCTCAAGAGGAGCCGAGGCGAGAGGACTCTGCCAGAGAAATTAAGATGATGAATAAAAGATTAGACGGAGGAAAGTGCTGAACTGGGACTCGGCCTGCGATCCCGGCTGAGCAGCAGTTATGAATGCGGGGCAGAGGCCATGCAAGACTCCGCCCCCCTTATGCGGCGAGAGTGTCCGAAGGCTGTGTTGATAATTTGAGCGGGCGGCTCATCGGGTTGGGTCGCGGTCAGGTCCTGGGGTCTCCTGAGGGTGGGAGGAGGGGCCCGGAGATTAGATTCTGATCTTTTGGTCAACAGTGTGTGTATGTGTGTGTGTGTGTGTGTGTGTGTGTGTGTGTGTGTGTGTGTGTGTGTGTGTGTGTGTGTGTGT
>JASSRZ010000086.1:8395794-8405810 GCA_032164315.1 Malacoctenus gilli | reverse complement strand
TGTGTGTGTGTGTGTGTGTGTGTGTGTGTGTGTGTGTGTGTGTGTGTGTGTGTGTGTGTGTGTGTGTGTGTAGACTCGGGGAGTGTGATGGATGACTTCTCCCTGGGAGATATGACGAATGAATCCCCTCTAAGCCACGGCGAATACTGATCTTCTTGCTCTTGTTTGTGTTACATGCTTGTGATTTACATGACTGAACCGGGCTGTATGCCCTAGAGGGGGGTACGGGGGTGGGTGGGAGGGGGTTTGGTGGGCTCCGACAGGTCACGGGGGCTCCTGTTCACTCAATTATTAGAGGTCTGTGTGGTACATTGTGGACATGTAGCCCAGCGCAATCCTATTTCCAGATGTTTCTGTTGTAGCACCAGGCCTATTGTGGGGATTAATTTCATGCTTCAGTGGCTTGCTCTGGTTCCCACTTCATTTACACTCACCAACTGTGCTTTTTCAAATTGATTTAATTTATTTAAGCAAATACACCAGAGTTAAAGCCCATAATTTCCATTTTCGTCACATTATATTGGACATTTATCTTGATGATTAAAGTGTGGCTTTGCAAAAACAATTCAGAAATGCTTTAATATAAACAGAAAAAAAAAATGTATGGCTGGAGGGCGGCAGAGTTTAGGTGTGGGGAGCTTCTGCGACTACAGCAGGAGAAAACGTGCAATTCTTCCCCAATTCCTGCAGCTGCTGTTTCATGCATAAAGCTTTTAACTTGTGATACATGTCGTTGCTTTTTACTGTGTAGGACACAGAAGCAACCGTGTCCTTTTTGGGAGCAGGTAGTACCGCGACTCGTCCAAAGCAGACCGACATCAAAATGCACTTTGCATTTGTATTATTTTTAACTTTTGCACGGATGGAAACGAAACAACAGAAGCAGCCCCAGTGAGTACTGAGGCTTTAACTACCAGCACGTCTGACTCCTCAATGAGGTACTAAATGTTACTTAATACTGCTGTTCCTCCTCTCGCGCTAGGCACAGATTGAATTAGACAGCGGGAGGGTTGAATCCTGATTAATCGTTTCGCGGGCTGTTGTGGTTACACTGGAAAATGATACAATCGACAGTATTGTTTTCTGTCATCCCGTTTGCATACAAAAGCCTTCCAATCAAGCCCAATTGGGACTCCAAACAAGCCGAGATCATCATTCGTCTCCTTTTACCGATCCCTGTGCTCGAGTAAAGCAGAAGAGGTGATGTCGGCCGCTTATTGCCGTCAGTCTTTAGCCGGCGTGCCAGGCTGTGTCGGTGCTGCACTGGCCCCGCGGTGGCCTCAGGCTGAACTTTAATTATTGTGAGTGGCCTGTTGGAGAAACAGTTTTTTTCCCCTTTCGACACAGCGAGGACATCCTTCTTTGTTCCTCCTCCTGACAGCTTCTGTCACATTCCTGCATCGAACGCGGCTTCCCGTGTTTTCGGTGGACTTCAACCAAAATCTACTTCCCGTCTCTCTCGAAGAAAAAAAACAACAGCGAGGAGTTGAGGCCGTGGGTGTGACAGGTGGTTTCTCAGATGTTGACAGAAAGAGAATTACTTTGTTCAGCTGGTATTGATTTGGAAAATCGGCTCATTAGATCTTTCTGAAGGAAAAAAAGAGAAGCCATAACAAGAAAGCGGCGAGGTTGCCGGCGGCCACTTATAGTTCTGCTTACGGTCCGAGCTGAGCCATTAGCTGTCTGTTCTATTCCTCCTCCTTCGCCTATTTGCTCTGGAGGATCCCGTAAGTGGTCCTAAAGGGCAACATGGCTTGATAACGATTTGCAGACAAGATTGTTTCTGAATGACAAAGCATCAAACGACAGTGGATGGCTGGAATCAGTCTCCGAGAGGAGGATGAGAGTCCTTTTGGGCGGCAGCCCACAACAACTCCGCCGACAGAACGTGCTGTTCTGTCCTCAAGGTCCCCCAAGTCTTTTCATAAGAGAGTTTTCAGCCCACTTCATAATTTCACGCTCCTATTTTATATTCCACTCTCCCGTGAACAAAGCATAAAGACGCAGAGAAGCCGAGAAGCCGCAGGTTGCAGACCACTGATCTATACATTGTGGAACTGTCTTTGTCCAGAAGCATCTAGAATTCCTCGCTCCTCGCGCACATCAGTGATTCGAGCCACGATGGTAAACGAATAGTTTATCTTGGAGGATGAGGCAGTTGCTGAATTTGAGTGCTGATGCGGCTCAGGCTTGCTGGTGCACATCCACTCGCTTCGTGCGAAGGCTCGTGCGGCGTTTCGCTGCATCGCAGCGCCGGCTTTAATCTGTTGCTCCTGAAGATACGTTTAAGCTGTCATGTAACGTAAACATCACCGCATAATAAAACGTTGTCTGACATTTAGGAAGACCTCCCCCGGTTGGCTGTCTGAAGACAGACATGCTTACTCTGGGAAACTGTCTGCTTGAATGTTTTCAGGAGTTTCTTGGATCTTTTTTTGTGTGTTTTTTGAAGCAAAAACAAGAAAAAAAAAGTGTTTTGAAATCCTCTGGAAACGGGTAAGTGTAAGTCTTAATAGAAAAGAGGGTCTTGTCTCCATCTCTGACTTCTGGAGAAGATTACAACAGGGAAGCCTATAAGGAAAATGAAATTTCCTGTGATAGAGAGCAGACAGAGAGAGGGAGCGCGAGCGCTCATGCTTTGCTTTGAATCCAAACAAAAAGGGCATTTCAGGGGCCCATCAGCAGGCTATGCAATTAATTTCCTCCATCTGAAATACCAGAGAGCTGAGGAAGTAGGACAGCGCGCTCACCAGCTCACCACACACAGGCTGCCTCTGCAGCCAGGTACAATGATAATTCCCTGCTGTGGTTTGGGCATGAATGATTTAATGCTCGTGGAGGGTTTTTGTCATTCCCATTGTCTGAGTACAGTCGCGGCGATCGTCACGGCTCCTCGATGGACATCACTCGGGAAAAAAGAACAATATTTACACATGGCAATTGAAGCCCTGTCCCCCTGCTGCCACTGGGCTTTTTCTTTGTCCACACGATCGCTGCCAGAGAAAAGAAAGAGCTGATCGTTAAAGCGGGTGAAAAAAGACGCAAAGAAAACTATTAAACATTTCGTTTGTTCAGAAACTGCAGCGGTTAATAACAGCTTTAGATCGTTGCTTTCATCCAATACAAAAGAAGATTTTCTGTTCATCTTCACTGCAGCTTTTCATGCGAACAAATACAGTGCATTGACGGCAATAAACACAAAGGGAAAAAAAATTGTTGGGGTGGGGGGGTGGGGGGGCAGAAGGTACAAAGGAGAGCAGCAATTAGTCGCTAATGTGTGAGATTGGCTGTTTTTTTGTGCCAGAGTGAGGACGGGCCGCTCGGAGCGGAGGAGGAGGAGACGGCAGACTTTAAACAAATCCGCCTGATTGCCTGTTTCACTGATGTGTCCCTGAATGACAGGGGAGACAGTATGGAGAGGGCTCCTCGTGATGAGTTATTAAGGCTGTGGCCAATTCCATTTGCGCCACACCGGGAGGGAGCCATCAGCGCAGCGTGCAGGCCATTACCACTGATGCCTGTGTATTTGAAGTTAATTACAATCATTACGAATTTGAGTTATCTGTGTGGTTAGAGTCTCAACGTTCCCACTCAGATGACACTTTTCAGACTTCCTAAACAAACAGTATTTTATCTGCAGAGAGCTTTGAATTTCTGAACTAATTCTGTCAATATTTTTTGACTGAAGCCTTTAATGAATGTTTCTGATCAATAAGGCACCTGAAATTGGAGCAAGTTTGGGGCTGCTGCCATGTGAAAAAAACAAAGGACAAAAAAACCCAGCCTTGGCTAATGCACATCCTTCTCTTGCATAAGTAATTTAACTTGTTTGACTTTCAGCGAGCTCCTAAATGAATCCTGATGCCTTATTAAACCTCATGGCCCTAAATTACCCACTCACTGTCTGACAAACAAGCCAGCGTTCGATTAGGAATGATTTAAAGTCACTGATAGACTGATAATGCTACGCCAGTGATTTGGCCGAGCCGACTGTCAGCATGTGTCAGCTCTTTGCAGATACCGGCGTTTGTTCTGTGCACAGCGCAAGATGCCCTGTTCTTTGTTAAAGGACAACATGATTGGACGACACCGAACCTCCTGCCATCGTCACCGTCTCAAAGAAAAGTTGCTAAACCAGTTCAAAAGTATTCGGCCATTATTCACGTCTCTCAAGCTAATAAAAACACAAGCAAGCAACACAAACATAAAATATCTCGCCATATTTCTTCTTCGGTTTCATGACACAATTAAAAAATGAATAAATGTCAAATAAAAATCAATTTAGATGCATCCGTTTAGTTCACAAATACAGCTAAGTGAAATTCCTGCACGAAAATATCAGCCACTGCTAATTAATAAAGTTAACAGTACATCAGAGCAGATGTTCACTCCCAAAATCGTTTTTTTTTACAACCTGGCAACCCATCTGTTTTACCTTAATCACGCTTATTAGTTTGTTTGAGTGTTTTCGTTTGTGTATCAGTAATAAAAGGAACTGTATCCTCCTCAAACCTGCATAGAAGTAGCTGCCGTCTTGCAGGAAGCATTCGGAAGCACGAGAGCGTGACGGAGTCAACCTCCTCCTACAGCACAGGAACACATTTTAGGTGGATTTACAGGTTTGTCAGCTGAAGAAAAAAGAGGGGGGGTGATGCAACCTTGAGTTCTCTTTGTCCGGTGCCCTTTGGACATATTTCTGTTCCAGTTAAGCTGTTTCATCATGCTTGATGGACAGGAGCAGCGTATTTGTTTTATGAATAGAGCAGCTCTGTCAAGCTGCCAGTCGCCCACTGCCACACTTAGCTGACTGATTGATTTAGATGCGACTTCCCTTGAGAGTGTCATTCGCCCGTCAATGACACGGGCCTCTTTTTTCCCCCCTCTTTCCTTCATATTTTCTGATCTCGTTGAGCTTTCTCTCCATCTTTACCTCCCTGCACGCGGCTCTTCCCTCACCCCATTCTAAATAGCCTGGAGCAGAAGCGCCGCTCTGACTCCTGTGTTGATGAAGGACACCCACAGTCAATAAGCGCCTAAAGGGGCGGCGTTTACCGATGAGTGCATAGGCTCATTTGGAGCACAGTGTTGCATTTTCACAAATACCTGAAAATGTCATCTCAACTTTGATTTAGTCGACTGCAGCGTAGTGCCAATCACAGCGAGGGAACATTTGACCTTGAAGTAATTATATTTGTTGAAAAAAAGCACTTATTTCAGTTTTCGTTATGAATTTTGCACAATTTTGAAAGATTTCTAAATTGGACACAGAATGCTATAAGCTGGAACTGTATTTGACAACTAGTTTTTGCATTAGCTGCTTGTTTGTGGCACAGTCGCCTCAAACGAAGGACAAGGCCGAAAAATAAGCTCATCGATTCTTCTTTTCCTTTCATACTGTGAACAAAGTGCAGCAAGAATCGCTTGCAAATGACTTTAGACCTTTTTTCCCCTAGCAGACCAGAGTTGGAGAACTACCTGAAAAAGGAACCGAATTCTTTAAACGTTTCCATTATCCAGTAGGAGAAAAAGCATATTGACGCCCTTGTTTTTCGACATGCTGCTCTGTGTTTGATACATTCTTGTTTAAATCCTTCTATAATCTGGAGTTACAGTCGGATAAACTTGCCGGGGTTCAGGGTTTTTCAGCACGAGAGCCTGTTTTCTTTCCACACCTGTCTCCTAGAAAGACTGTTGCTGTGGGGGTGAAGCTGACGGCCCAGCTGGGGGTAAATGACATTGCTTGAGCAGGGAGGCAGGCGCTCTCCAGCCGCCGTCTTATCAGCTCTGCCGCGAGCTTCCCCGAATACAGAGTCGCGCAAAGGGGTACGGGTGATGGGTGGGGATGGCGGTGGGAGGCAGACAACATCAGCAGCTGTGAGGAGGAGCGATGACTCACTTCCGTAGCGCCCTTATCTTATGATGCATGCATGTAGGGGCGGGTTGCAGGTATATCATATACGGCCACCTCGCCGCCGCATCGAGCATGAAGACGCGAAGCGCCGCACTCGCGGGTTGACTAGTATCCGTGGCCCTCGGCTTGGTTGGCTTTGTGTCGTTGCGCTGTATTGTATACTCATCCAATCAGGTTGGCTGAGCTCCAGAGACAAAGAATGCCTCAAGGATAAAACCAGACGTCACTGCAAGGGCATTATCATTAAAGGATTCCTATTTTCTCCACCCTTTAGACATCGGCCCTCCTCTTCTTTATCTCGGGGTGACTGTTGATCCATGTGATTACACAAGGAGGAATACTATTTTCTGATAATATAATCCCTCCTGCGGTCCAGGCGGGGCCACTCTTATATTTGCGTGCCTCCCCAGGAGAGCGTTTGACACTCTTGCCTCTTAGTTTCGAGGTTGAACGCATCCCTTGTCCTTATCGCTGCCTCCATATTGTGACTCTGATGCACAGGGAGGTTGGGGAGGAAGAGAGGATGGGAGGACAGGATGATGGGCGGGTGAGGCTGCGGGGGTGGCGGGGGTGTTGCTGTGCTGTCTGATTAAACCAGGAAGTATGAGAGGAAGTCGGTCAAATTAGTTTAACCTTCTGAAACGCGATTTTTCTCACCCTGTTATTTGTCACGGACAAAATTATGCCCGACTGCCCGAGAAATTGTGACATTTGGTGAGCCGTCATTTCCCTAACGACTGTATAATTACATGCGGAGAGCCGGCCGAGGCATTTTCCCAATAAAGTCGTTGTGCTCGTTCAAGCTCGAATTGTAAACACTGACATATGACAACAAAAAGGTTTTGAAGAATCTCAGTGGTGATCAGGAGTTATTGCAAAAGATCTCAGAGGACGAGAGAACGAGAAGTGGTTGTAACTCAGCCAGACATCAAAACAAGAGGCCTAATCGCCGTTTGTTTCCTCCTCTCAGCAGGCAGATGTCAGCGGATGAGGTGGGCTGCTCTCCACAACCCATCATGGACACAAGCTGCCGGCCCTCCAATCGCAAAATGTCCTGCCTGGATGGCTCTGGCTCCATACTGCGCCCCAGCGTCTGAGCTCTGACACCAGGCAGCGGGCGTCATGACGCAGATGGACTACAAGTACAGCCTGCTGGGCTCCACCGTGGACGACTACCGCAAGAGGCCACTGCTCCTGCAGGTGGACGACACGCCCATGAACCTGTTCGCTGTGCTGGAGGTGAAACGGGAGCTGCCGAAACGATGGAACACGCTCGGGTGCTTCCGCAAGATCCGGCTCTACAGCTTCCTGTTCGGCTTGGCCGTCATGTTCCTCATCATGGCGTCGTACATTCTGACGGGGGACAAGAAGGGCCTCCTCCTCACCCCCTCCCCCTACCACTTCAGCAGCCTGGTCAGTCCGGGACCGTTTGCCTTCAACCTCTCCTCAGTTAAGGACTACGCACATATCAAACTGGTGGTCAAGTCCATCACGTCGAAGGTGGAGTTTCGCAGCACTCGACCGCTTCCGGAGTTCAAGGCGCTGTTAAGGAGCGAACCACACGTGAGTGGCGACACCGTTTACATCCTTCTGAGTTGATTTCTACCTCCGAACTGGCCCGGAATGCTAATTTTCTCTCCAAATGTTACATTAGTGAATTGACTGCATAGTGAATCCCCTGGTGTTTTACACTAGAAATGTTATCCGTCTGTGTGGCCCAGCGCGATATTGATCCGTCTCCTAATTGACAATCACTGATGTGTCTTGACGCATAATTAAACGCTTAGTGAAAAGGTGATCCGAATCAGTATTCATGGCTACATGCTGTCTACACAAGGTTCAATAGAGTTACACTGGTGCAATTCCCCCACCGCTCGCCGAGTCTAATTCAATTTATCAAGAGATAAACCCGCTATGAAAATCTTGTATTACACTTCAGGTCAAAGCAGATAATTGCTTATGTCTATACCTGTTCTTTTTTTTCTTTTCCCCGGAAGGGATTTAAAGCTCAAAGTCTTCTCTCAGTCTTTCAACATTTCGGCCCCACGGCTTCCTCCTTGTTTCGCCTCACCTCAAAGTCTGGCTCAATTATTTGTTAATCCTAATGATAATGGCCGGTGCTTGGGTGATTTGCTACGTAACTAACTTCTTTTTGAACAAGTTAATGAATAGGAGAACGTGGCCGCGGGACAATCGATGCCACATCAGTGGATGGAGACGTCGTTATTTGTCCTTTAAGTGAGCCAGACATTTAAACTGGCTCTTTGTGACGTTTGAGCAACATATTTTTCCCAGTGTCAAAAGAATAACTCGCTTCCTGAAAACCTTTTTTTAATATCACTTTCCTGAATCTCGTTCTTTGAGGTTTTGGCAGTAACTGAATTTCCTCATCCATCTTTACGAGGTTTTCCTTACTCCAGCTGACAACGGTTCTGTCTCCACAGATGTTCTCCGTGGTCCCTCACAAGTTTCTGTCCGGTGTCAAGAACCCCTGCTGGTATGAGGATTACACTGGGAATATGACTTCCGACCCGTACGGGCCCAACTTGTACGGACGCTACTCGCGGCGCTTCCGAACCGTTTTTCAGCACTTGAGGAATACTTTCCAAGAACACTTGTTTCACCACAACAGGAAACTCTACCGCATGCGGTGCCTTCCCTATTTCTACATCATTGGCCAACCAAAGTGTGGCACCACGGACTTGTATGACAGACTGAGGCTGCACCCAGACGTGAAGTTCACCACTTTTAAAGAGCCGCACTGGTGGACCCGCAAGAGGTTCGGTGAGTAGGAATCGCTGTAATTTCCTGCGGCAGACGCCTCCGGGCAAGTACACAATAGCGACAGGCTGAAAGTGTGAGATGCCGCTCGGTGCAGCATATCATTATGACAAAACTATACCTCTGGGGGCTTTCGAGAGGCACTCGCTGACAGAAGTTTGAGCAGGACTCGCAAGCTTGTCTGTTCTTGGGCATAATTAAATTTATCTCCTATACCTTTACTGTCATCGTTTTGCTGAGAGATGTGTGGACCGGGGTAATTAAATTCCAGCAATTTGAAACATTTCAGCAGTTAATTGGAGAGAACAGTCCTCCGGGGATTGACTGACAACTTCGCACTGTGTCAAACTGGGATTTTCCATCAAATATACCCCAAAACTTGCGCTTGTTTAGTGGAAAACTTGCTGAATGTGAACCTTGAATGTGACATTTAAGCATTTCTGATGCACGCAGTTCAGTCTCCTGGCACAGTTTTCCAATGCAATTATCCAAGAAATGAATATTCAACAACCGTCTCGTGCAGCGCATGACAATAAACCTAAACCGTTTATTTTCGACCTGAGAGTTGTTTGCCACCAAATTTACAGCTGCGATGGCGTATTTACCGTCTTTATTGCCTCCTCCGTTCATCATTTCAAATGCTAATCGTTTATTCTCTTTTCTAGCGGGCCTTTACGTCATCATTAGCCCCGCACCAGAGCAGCTTCACCCTCCCAGAACAGAGAAGGCTGAGCTCATGTCGCGATCACACTCATTAACTGTACGTGGAGGCATCGGGCTTGCTCCACCTCGCCCACATCTGTGACATAGATTTGTCTATGGTGGCGGAAAGCGGTTGAAAAGACCACGTGGAGAAAGCGTTTGATGCCTCCTCACTCTGAACCCACTCGTGTGGGTGCACCGCTTCTTGCACTTGTTCGGGAAACCTTTGTGCTGCACGCGTTTCCAAGGAGGCATCCATCAGCTCCTCTCTTGTCTCTTTGACTCACAGCCGTCGAGCTGGTCTCCCGTTTACACCCTCGGATTTTATACGCGCATTTCAGAGACGAACAGAGCGATCATACATTTATTTAATTACACAGCAAATCTTTTCTTTTATGGTGCCGCTGCTGCGTATTTTACAAACTCTTGAGGGCATATTTACTCCTGGAAAATATTTCCCTGTTCCTGCCTAGGATTTAGCGCGATCTGTTAATCATTGGCTTGTTTCAGTTCACATTTAGTCAATGCGCGCGCGCACACACACGCACACACACACACACTCACACACACACACACACACACACACACACACACACACACACACACACACACACACACACAC
>JASSRZ010000086.1:8356236-8395694 GCA_032164315.1 Malacoctenus gilli | reverse complement strand
CACACACACACACACACACACACACACACACACACACACACACACACACACACACACACACACACACACAAAATCCCACTGGCACAATACTGGTTTACACTGCTGGCGTTCAGGGAGTTTGAACAGGTGGCAAGTTAAACAAGTTATTTACTTAAACAGACAGACAAACGCTCAAACTGTGCATCAAGAAGCAAGAGCCGCCTGGCAGCAGACATCTGGTCGCACGGCGTTTCTTTCAACGGCGAGTGCGGCTGCCATCTTGGTTTTCTTTCTCCACGAGCATCTGTGATGGTAAAAGAGCGACCACACCACCACAGATGGGATTAGAAGCTGCACAAGATGTGGGAGCAGAACCGTATTTGTGCAGAATCAACTGTATAGTCTTTGTATCAAACCGATCAAACACAGTGGACCTGCAGGTGGAAAGTTAAGGGAAGGCAGCTTTGTCTATATAGCACTTTATATATAGGAAGGGATTTAATGCGATTTACCCCAAATTATATGTTTTAAAAGATAAAACAATAAAAAGGAGAAGAATGTCCAAAAAAGCTACAGCTGGTGATTGCACATTTCCCCATGAAACCAAAAACAGGATCGAAAAAAGCAGCAATGTGACCCACCCAGATCTTACAATGCATCAACAAAACCAGTAAAATAAACACAGCTGCATCACCGATGCGTTTTTGTTCCTCTTTATAATTGTAACAGCCATTAAGAGTCATAAATAATAAAGCATCTTCAGCAGCTCAAGAGACCAGCTTCGGTAGTGTGAGTCAGAGCACGTGTCCCACTTCCTGTGTGTCACCGTTTGTGAGGAAGTATTTTAGGAGGAAACCAAAAAAAAAAAAAGAAAGCAAAGATCAGCAGTTAAACTCGGGGCCACTGATCTGCCGCCCTGCTGATGCCCCTGTTTAAAGTCGGCTCTGATTATGAAATCAAAAGCAGATTAGATAATGGCTCCATACCGAGTTGCGCACATGCAGCGTTGCAGATAATCGCGTAATTCTCCTTTAAGAAACACAGCTTTACTATCACTCTCGGTGCAGTTTGAGAAGTCAATTTTCACGGTGATTTCTCACCCGGCGCCCGTCGACGCGCACGTTTTGTTTCGCCCGAAGCGATCCGTTTGAAATTGACCTGATGATTTTTACAAACGCCACTCGGGGTTTTGGCAGAGAGCCGGTTCTCGGCGCAGCTGCTGCGTGAAGCGTCGGTCCCGTTTTTTTTTTTTTTTCCCCCCTTCGGAAAAATTTCCTCCAAATTCTCGCCACAGATATCAGAGCAGCTTAACTGTCGCAGGCGAAGAAATCCTTTTGAAGTTCATCCAGTTGCTGACGACGGCCCTAATCCCTGCAAGACTCTCAGAACCTAATTGGTGGATTGATCAGTCTGCATGCGATTCTTACTTTTCATGTGTGGAGTTTAGTTGCAGGTGATGATTATTCCAATCCCATGTCGTCGCGCGATGCGGACGACTCGTTTGCTTTAATTTGTCTGCCTCGTGCGCGCGTGTTTTCTTCGGCTTGTAACGACGCAAAAGCGGCTGTATCCCAAGTACACGATTCGCTCTCGGTTATTGTCCTCTCCTTGTTCCTCCCGCTTTCATCTTTGCTGTCACTTTCTCTTTATCCCTCCTGGTCTTGTACTTTGGGCTGAGCGCTGGTAATCAGCACTTTTCTCTTAAGACATCCTTTGAGAACACTGAATTCAAATGGTCTTGTTCTGTATTTATTTATTTCATTCCCCCTCGAGGCGCCGATCAGCCGATGCAGCGAAAAGGTGATTTGATGCGATGCGCGCCACATAACTTTCTTAGAGCAGCAGTTTGAATCTTAAGTAGTTGTCTCTGCCGTGTACAGTTGCCATCTTATAAGGAAATTGCTTGGCGCTTAATTCATATCAAAAAGCGATGGGATGAAAAAACAAGAAGAAAAACAAAAAGCCCTGAAGCGAAGCACACCAGATCCATCGCACCTCATACAACTGTGACCGATCTGGATGAATAATGATGGCGGACCGGCGGAGTGTTTAAAGGCTTGACTACAGCTTTCTAATCATGTTTTCCCGCTAACTAGTGAAAGGTGTTTTACTGGGTTCCCATCAAAGCAGCGCAGAAACGAACAGACGCCCGAATTACCTCATTATCCTTATGCTGCACGCACACTCCAGCAAAGACCTCCACTGAATCTCCACAACTGCCTAGTAAATTATAATTATACTGTGTACCACAGCAGCTCGGATGGAAAACACATTTGCCAGACCCGCATTCAAAGCATTAACTTGACATCGGCGCTTTATTGAAAACACAAACTGAACAGGGGACAGTTTTCGCCCCTTGCTGAACTTGGATTTGATCTGAACTCAGACTTTTACTAGGTCACATTGCGGTCAGGACAACGTCCAGTGACCCTCTTAACTCTGGAAACACGCCGAAAACACAGAAAGGGAACGAAAACACGCCCAAATCCCACTTCTGGTTCCCTCCCAAGCTCATGCGCGTTTGAACTTTTTGAGGGTTGTAAAGACGATTCAAAAAAAGTGTATCTGCAGAGCTGGACTCAACGTTGCCACCATCTTTTCCTCCCCATCAGGCATCATTCGCCTCAGCGAGGGCTTCCACGATCGATACCCGGTGGAAGACTACCTGGACCTGTTCGATCAGGCTGCTCACCAGATTCAGGGCAACCTCTCAGCGAACGCCAGTGGCTCTCCTCACCACCCGAACATCATCATCGGTGAGTGACGCAACACCAAAAGGCTCACACACACACACACACTCACACCTTAAGATTCACTCAAGTCTGATGTGGCAAAAAAGGAGGAAGTCAACTATGATTTGTGTTAAAAAAAAAATCAGCCACGAGGTGTCTGAAAAGATCCTTCAGCCTGATTTTGTGAAGAAGCCATCACTTCCTCCTTTTATGATCTTGCTTGTTGGCTCCTCCTGATACAGGGAGATCCCTGTTTCGGACACAAAGTACCGACTCTATTCTCAGTCCTGCTCCATCAATGGCGTCACCTCTCGTTAGCCTCTCATTTTTCTTTCAATGACATACAAAAGGTGCTCGGGTCGGATTACCTTGAACCTCCTATACGGGGTAATTAACACTCGCTATACATCCCCCCAAGACGGGGGAAAGTGCTCTGCAAGTTGAAGTGACTGCGCCGAGCGTATCCATGTTACTGCATAACTCAGAAACGCGACTGTCAGTACGACAGCAATAATGGAAACATCATGTGGAGCCTACAGAGTCTTGGCTCAGCATGCACGTTGTGAAGCAATTGTGTTTTGTTTGGCAGTACGTCACAGTGAACGTCTTTGCCCTACATCGCAATTTCAACAAGAGACCGCAGACAGTGACGCGATAGGGGACGCAGAGATGGCCTCATGAAGCCTGATTTCTACACAAATGATTCATTCACAGAAATTGGTGATGATACGAAGCGGAACATGAAATGTTCAACGTCAACAAAAGACTCGTATATATGACAGAGCCTAAATATCTGCTGGAAAACTGCCCATCCTCCAACAACGATGTGAAGCCCAATTTGAATCCAGAACTCAGACTTTATTGCAGCTATCACACCCCACAGACACTGACATTGAATATCACATCCTGCTTTTTGCACTGCGCTAGCACAGCGAAGCATAACGTCCAGCTCAGCAAACCTTGGAGAGGCACATTAAGGCAGGAAGTCGCTTATCAGCGTTTGTCGATTTCAATAAAACACCGCAAACCTATTAGAGAAAGATTATCTTAAGAGCTACGAGTAAAGGAGGAAGCTATGAAAACAAGATACAACTCTTTGCGTGTGAAGCGCCGCCGTCGTCGTAGTCAGACCTCAAAGCGGTTTCGCTCACACAAACATTTCCTGTTCTGTGCGATTTTGTTTGATCTGAGTGCAGCTGTTGCTCCGTTTGGCGTGCACGGCGTCACACCGACATCTCACGCGGGTCATTGCATCAGCGCGGCGGTCCGAGCGTCGAGCGCGGCCTGATGGGACTCCGCGCCCTCGTCGGGGTGCTTTCGATGACGGGCACTTGACTGGAAGCTTCACTTGTAATCTTGTCTGTCATATTCCAAAGCTGCTATTAAAGCAGCAGGTAGCGAGGATGGAGCGCGACAGCGCTCCGTAGCAGCCGCTGACTCAACCCTAAAAGAGAGGCTCTAACAGCTTAATAATACTGGACTTGCTTCAGCCTCACTTTAGCCACTTCACTGAAGTGCTGTATAAAGGAATCATTGTTTTTCTGTGCGTGTCAGACAGCGGTAATATCCTCAGCAGGGTGGAGATTTCTCCCGAACCTCCTTCCTCTATCTGCATATCCTGTTTCCAGCCTCTTTGCTTCTGTCTTCTCCCGCCGCTGCTGCCGTCTCAAAGAAGCTGCTCAGCTGCAAAACAAAAAAAAAACTGATTTAAGTTTTCAACAATAGCCTTTTCACACTGGACTGAGTTGGTGCATTGAGCGCAGCTTAGCATGCTGCCCCGTTTTGTTTCCCTCTTTAAATAAATAATCCGTTTAAAGGAGGGGGGGGGGGGGGGCGGTGTGTGCCAAAGGCCCGTTCAGTATTCACACCATGCCCTGGGAGAGCCCAGCAAGGTGCAGGCCTCTGGCCAGGATCTGGGGCTTCAGATTCTCTTCAACCGCTGGCCAAGAGCGAGCCACAGTGAAGCCACCAGAGGCACGCCGGTCTGGCTCCTCCATTTGTCCGCCCGGCTGCGGCCTCCCCCCACAGGGCGAAATAAGCCCTTTTAATGGACACGGAGACCTTTAAATAGACTTGATCACAGTGTGTATCATTTCAGTCATAACAGCATTAGCAGCGATCTCGTTTCCCTCTTACCGTTGTCATCACAGAAAATAGTCCCCGGCTATCCCCCCACCCCACCCCGCCTCCCTCCTCCCCCCCTCTTCTCCGAGGAAGGCAGGCAGATAACACTTGTGTTGTGTTCCTTCCAAATACATCACGGCTTCCCTTCACAGATAAGGGGATAATGAAGGCACAGAAAGCCTAATGAATCCTGGGTATCATTTCTCGCCGCAGCCCGATAAAGTTGCTGCGCTCAAATTGTTTGAGAAACGACGCTCTGCGACTCGTGAGGAGCGGCGGCAAAGTCAGTCGGTGGACGGCAGTCGGGTCACACTTTAAGCTCGTCGCTGGAAATGTTTTGTTTTGGTGTTTTTTGGTGCACCTGCTTTGGAGTCTTTCATTTTACAGCTTGTAAGCAGCCTTTTGAAGCAGAGTTCAGCGCATGAAGACAAATTACAGCAGGATACAAGTTTAAAACTTGTTAACTTTTTGTGTCTTCCATTTGTGACTCATTTTTCATCTTTTCATTTTGCCATTTTTTCCATTTCTTTGTTCCAAAAAAGCCACAGCAGAGGCTGAAACTTTTCATTCTTCTGTCATTTTCTTCAAGAAATGTCGAGATTCAATTTACATTTTTGTGGACTGGAAAGAAAAGTTTGTTTACGTGTCGTTTACCTCCGGCACTTTGAAAACACCCTCGTTAAAAATCATAGGGATACCAGAAAGAATGCGAGGAATGAAAGTGTGAAAATGGGTCTGCACACGCTCGGTTTGGCTGCTGTCCGCGCGACTTGGAAAAAAAAAAAGACGTTGCGTAGGGTGTGTGTATTTTTATTCAACCACCGTGGGTGTGTTTTCTTTCGCAGGAGAAGCCAGTGCATCCACCATGTGGGATAACAACGCCTGGGTGTATTTCTATGACAACACCACAGAGGGGGAGCCTCCTTTCCTGATCCAGGACTTCATCCACGCCCTGCAGCCCGACGCCCGCTTCATCGTCATGCTCAGGGACCCCGTGGAAAGGTGGGAGTCAAGCCCCCCCTGCTGCGCTCCAACACCCACAAAGGATGGGGGAAACACCAGCGCACCTCGATTATGACTGCTCACACAGATGCTTATGGAGGACCTGTTGCCGCAGAGAAAGCGCTGGCTTGCTCGAGCTGGCTGTCACACCACTTCCATTAAGCGTCCGTTATCAGACGCCTGGAGAGCTTCCCGCTGAATGCCTGCGAGGTGTTGCGTTTAAAACGGAAATGTCTGAATGTGCTCTCTATAATTGCCTTTGTCTGTCAAATCCCAACCTGTGCAACCCTTTCCCCCAAAAACAATTCTGGGGGAAATGAATTGCATGCTCAATTAGATTAACTGGGCCATTTTTATTACGCCAGACTTGTTTACAGCCGAGGCAGAGACACCGTCTCTCACGTCAAACTGATGCAAATGGGGCGTTTATATGAATTGGTGTTGTCAGCGTCGCTTTTTCACACCGGCTGACAAGATACGAGGCGCCGAAGCGCTTGAAGTATTCATCTGAATGAAACTTCCTCATGATCGCCGGTTGGGTTCTCCATTTTTTTTTGGTTGACGTTGAATATTTAAAGCCTGTCAGAAACGACAGTGAACGATCATTGTGTTTCTTTTACAGGAGAAGCTGCACAAACAGCTGTTGTGTTACCCCAGTTTTGTACGACAGGAAGCCTTTTCAGCTGCCAATATCGCAGTCAAACCTTGTTTACTGTATACAGCAGTCATCCGTGCTTTAAGTTGCTGCAGGGAGCGTCGCATGGAGACGGAATAAGAGTTGAAACAAGCTTAAATCTTCAGGGTTTTATTTTCCCCAATGCCGAGTATCTGTGGAAACCTAAAAATACAAAAAAGTTGCACGTTTATTTTTTGCTCTAATCTGCGTCTCTGTTGTCTTGCAGGCTCTACTCTGACTACCTTTACTTCGGTATTGCCAATAAGTCTGCTGAAGACTTCCATGAGAAGGTGTCGGAGTCGCTGCAGTTATTCGAGGGGTGCCTTACGGAGTACACAATGCGCTCCTGTGTGTACAACACAACCGTCAACAATGCCATGCCAGTGAGTGTGCCCTCCCTCCCGCTTTTGTCTCTGGTAGCGCGGCTGAAAACCGCCATTTAGCGAGCGGTTTATTAGCTGGTGGGAAGCGAGAGAAAAGGAAAAAAAAGAAGGAGTGAAAAAGACAGATGGAGTGGAATCCACGCTTCATTAGCACATGCTAAAGCC
This sequence comes from Malacoctenus gilli, assembly GCA_032164315.1. NCBI lineage: Eukaryota > Metazoa > Chordata > Actinopteri > Blenniiformes > Labrisomidae > Malacoctenus > Malacoctenus gilli. Next base: position 8,388,633 of record JASSRZ010000086.1, on the reverse strand, counting down.
TGCACGGCAGACTCTATGAAAAGGATTGGCAACACTGGTTAAAACGACTGAGCAGTTCGACGCCTCGAGCCACTCTGTGTACTACAAAAAGCCCCCCCCCCCCAATGCAGCCGTGAACTTCCTTCTTACACACAGACCGAGTGGTGGTGTCAGGCTGCGCGGGGCCCCGGTGTTCGGCCCCTGGCCAGCTTTCCCTCCAGTACACTGAGGGAAAACGGGGTGAGAGGGGGAGGAGAAAGAGACCGGTCTGTCCTCTTTTGGCTCCCAAATGCCAATGGAAAGCTTTAAGGCCCTCCGGGAGCGTGCATGCTTCCTGCCACTGGCCTAATTGTCCATCCACTAATATCGTCTCAGACTTATTAACCCATGTGAGGAAGAATTAAAGCTGCAGCAGACTCTCAAGTCTGACTTTCCTTGATAAAAGTTTAGAAGCTTAGATTAGAGTCGAGGGAGTTCAAAAAATTGAAAAACAAACAAACACAGACAAGGACAAGACTGACTGAACTGGTTTTACAGAGGAGGTTTGCTGTCTAGACCTCCAGTCTTTTATTGTGAAAGGCTTTTCAGCGTTGCTCAGGGGGGCAAGAGACACGAGGGACTTTGTGGCAACTTATGCAATCAAAAAATCCATTTTTGCAACAATTGGATTACCTGGAAATGCACCAGTGAGACTTCAAAGACCAGTGAGCCGTTTTATTTTCTTTCAGCTGCAACTAATATTCCTTTCATTTGTTCTGTAATAATTCAAAATACATCTCGAGCAATAAAAGCTCTGAATTACTTTCCTTGTCTTATCACAAATCCCTTGAAAGGTATTTAGACTTAAATTAAATAAAAGCATGTAAAGAGTAAATGAATGAATGAACAAATATGCATCAGTAAGAACCGTTGTTCATCTTATCCTATGCAGGAAAATGTGCAAAAGTAGTATCTAAATCTTTTGAAGTTCACATTTTAGGTTTATATTAAGTCGCTTTAAATTCGATGTTGCTGAAATATCACTTATTTGTCGACGTTTCATCCAGTATGATGAGCCGTGTGTTTGGACAAAAACTTGCTTATTTGGAGTTTTGTAGTGGGAACAAAATAACAAAACAACAGCATGGTGTGGGCGCACGAAATGAGCTGCTTTCCCTGGCAGGAGGTTTCTGATTCAAGAGGGAGCTACACCTCCATCAATCCTCCGATTCTCTCTGTTCCAACGTTACTTCTGGTGTACACACGCACACAGAGTCCCGATTGGCCATCTAACGATGAGGGAAAGCTTTCTAGGTTTCCTTTTGTCTTCAGACTCACCTAAACTTTTCCGTGTGTATTCTAATGTATCCTAAAGAAGACGACATCCGAGAGCTCACATCGATTCTCCTGCTCTGTTGTCCGCAGGTCAGATTGCAGGTCGGCCTGTATATTGTGTACTTATTGGACTGGCTGACCGTCTTCAGCAGGGAGCAGATTCTGGTCCTGAGGCTGGAAGACCATGCTTCCAACAGGAAATACACAATGCACAAAGTCTTCGATTTCCTCAGTCTGGGTGAGTACACAGCACAGGTCGAGATGTGGTGAACACGATGAACACGCATTCATCATGACGACTCTGATCACTAAAACAATACGTTACAATGCAGTGGCTGCGCTTGCTGGTGCGTCCAAATCTATAACAAGCGGTAATTGAACTAATTCGATACAAGTCAGATGTTGCAACTTCCAGTGATGCGACTGCAATACGATGAGAAAGCTGCTCTATAAAAAAAAGAAAACTCTCTACGTGTGTCGATCTGGATTCTGAGAGACAGACTGAGGTGAGATCAGAGAAAAGTCTGATAATGTCGGAACAAAAACCACACGGCTCAGCGTTGGGCTTCTCGCGGCTGCAAATGAAGCACGTCTTGGAGACTTTGACTCACTTTCTGAAGTGCGTTTCAATTACAAAACGTCTGCAACAGAGCCGTCAACTCTCACGCGCTGACGTTTCCTCGTGCACTCAAGCCGATGTGCAATTTCTCACACTGCAAAATGAATAACACCAATAAAATATTGATTAAGATCTTGCGTTAGAACCATGACTCACTGCTTTTATTTTCCTTTATGGTGTGACACTGTCGTAGCTATGTGCACCGAATCCAGCAACTTTTTGTGGTGTTTGTATGTGATGATTCATGCTTTCACATCAGAGTCTCCCAGTGTCCCCATCACGACCCCAGCAGGACCACCTACCACATCTGTAGCACACATTCACAGCAAATCCACTACTAAGGAAAAAAGCCAAGTATGGTAATAGGTTGACTCAGTAGCACGCAGTCAGAAGACAGAAAACGCAAACCACTCTGATGACCAGACTGCTAATGATTCACCCATGAGTAAAGCTGCTGATCCATCCTGCCAAACTGCCAATTGGGCAAGTTTGACGAGGGCGCCATGTAGTGTCATCTTATTAGGAAACCATCAGAATCTCACCTAAAGGTCATCTGAAAAGTTGACGACCCTGCTGCAAGTCAAGTTTAGAGAACTGACAGGAAGCACTAACTCACTTACAAAGGCATTTAATAGTAGTTTCGCACCGACAAGTTGTGGTGGTCTCACGAGGTCAAGTCATGTACAACCACTAGATCACGAAATACAATTAAATTTTGACCATCAGCACTCTTGGAACTTACTATTTTTTTCTACTGGCTACCAGAAGTTTCTAACCTTTCCCTTGGGATAAAAGTAGATCACTCTTTATGACAGTATGGAAGGCCCTTGTCTTTCTCCTCACTTGGTAACTTTGGTGTAATTGCCCCAAAGCTGAGACTTAGCTCTTATTCAGTATTCAATTCAATTTGTTTAGCGCCGAGGCTGAAACCAATTACGACAGCGTGTGAAAGAAGTGTTTTGTGTCTTCGTAGGGCCGCTGACGGAAGAAATAGAGTCAGAAATCACAAGAAGTCCCGCCTCCAACACCAGGAGGCCAGCCGACAAGAACCTGGGACCCATGCTGCACATCACGAAAGAGATCCTGCGGGACTTCTACATGCCGTTCAATGAAAAACTGGCCAAAGTGCTGCGCAATGACTCCTTCCTCTGGGAGAAAGACTCTCGACCATGAACAGGACTTCCATGGGGAAAAAAAAGACAAACACACACACACACACACACACACACACACACAACCACTGACGCATCAGCCAGCCCCTCCGGTTTGGGTCTCATCTTTCTCAAGTGCCCATTTAAAAATAATCCCCTAAAAAAACAACAAAAAAACAATGTTTTTTTATTTAAATTATTCTTTAAGTTATAAAAGCAGAGATGAATCAAAGATAAAAAATAGCACAAGAGTGGTGGTTTTATGTGAGTGTGTGCGTGACAATGAGTGAATACAAGCGATGTGGGCAGGTCATGATTGTTTTTTTTAGTTTATTTTTGTCTTGTGAACAGATGTACAAAATTAAATAGTGAATTCAGAGAAAAACGAAGCAGTGTCCTATGTTTTCTTTTTATATTCAGATTGATTCATTGAAAGATTCAGAGAACTGTGAAGAAGCATGAAAGTATGATTCTGGTGCTCAGGTTTATGAGCGTCAACACGCTCAATGGGACAAACTGTCGGAAAACCACTGGCGATTCACGAGACAGTGGCGCCCTCTACTGGAAAACACATACAGTTGCAGTCTTGAAGCTCTCAACGCAGGCAGAGTAAACTTCCAATGAAAATTGATTTAGTTTGCAAACAAAAATTTCAATTTTACAAGTTGACTTTAAAAAATGTGACTCCAAGAGTAAAATGGAACTAATAATTTGATATTTTACACATTGTTTAAAAAAAAATCGAAGGATTATCATAAGCTTTCATAATGAATGATAGTGATGTATGTATCTAACATTTTTTTAAATCAAAAACTTTCTTTAAGTTGTTACCCATGTAACGGCAAAGTTGAACTGGGAAGACCACAACCACCAAATGATGCAGCGTTTAACGTTGAGTTATTTCCATTTTCTACACTAGAGGGCGAAAGAGGTCAGACAAAATTCAGGCACCCTTTACTGTACTTCACAAGGACAAGAAGTTGTGGCAAAAGTATCGAACAGACATTTGGGATGGTTAATGTTCTTAAAAATGTGGACCCATGGGGTGTGAAAGTTTGAGGGATTAATTCATGAACAGGCCATGAAGCTTTTCTGCTCCACCTTCGAGTCAAACTGAGAAACAGAAATGGAAATTCACCTTTTGTAACACAAATCTAAGAGTCCACAGAGTTATTCACCAAAATGAGAATCAGTTCTTTTTCCACGTCCTTTGTTAAAACTCAATGGAACTCTTTCACTGTCCAAACTCAAAGCGCCACCCGGTCCGGCTGCTTCAGTGAAATCAAGACAATCTGCTCCAAGCACCAAAGAAAAAAAAAAAAAAGTGGCTGCAAATCATTTGCATATTTTGTTTAGAGTTAGACGGCTCATCTGGCCGGCTGAAGCGGTTCCGCTTCAGCGAAAGCCTCCGACCGACTTCAATTTCCTCGGAATTCACAAATATTATCGAAGCTTCTTTCATCCCTGCCTCTGCTGTATCAGACTACAGTGAGTGACAGGAAGCTGGACAGATTTTGCCCCAGAGAGAGAGAGAGAGAGAGAGAGCGAGAGAGAGAGAACTCCAGACTTTTTTGATGTGCATATTTAACCCCAGATCCCACCCTTGCACGTGTCTTTGACTTGCCTCTGTGCTCAGTTTGGACTCCACTGTGCTAAAAATACAACTTGTTGTCATGGGAGGCTTGTGTGGGGTGTTTTTTTTCAGATGTTGGCCGGGTTCACAGTAAGTCACCTCTCATGGAGCAGATTAATGACGGTCGGAAAGGGCTGATATTTGGCATTTAGCTCTTGACCCCCATCATTCCCCATGAGGATGCACTAAAATCAGGATAGCAGCGAGCAAGGGTCATAACCCTTAAAGTTAGCTGCAGATGGATACTGGGCTGCACGTGGAGCTCATGGAAAGCAGAAGCAGGATAGGAGAGAAAAGAGACCCTCACAGTGTGAAGACAATTAACTTCCGTGAAGACCCCAAAGTTGTCCCACAATAAGTTGCATGAAATATTGCATAAAAATTGAATTGGATAAACCAAAACAGCAGCCTTGATATTATTCCTCGCCACAAACTGCCACAATGAAACCAAATAAATAATCAGTGGGCTAAATCATTGCATACCCACATCAATTCAAAACTAAAACTGTGCGCTCCATATGTTTGGACTCATCACTGGGAATCACGTCAGGAAAGTAGCTCTCACGTCGTAAAAAAACAGCCAAAGGACAAATTAGAAGCACAACAAACAAGCAGGCAAATTCGCTCCAAATTAAAAGCGCAAACAATCACCACGAGGACATTAGTAATGACAGCGATGAGCGCCAACCAGCGAGTTCAGATGCAGCAAAGCCTCTGCCAGCAATCAGCCAGTATCAGTATTAGCACGCTGAGAGAGCACAAAGTTTGCAAAAGCGCTGAACTTACTTTGAAGAGGCGTGGAGGTGATTTCCTCTGTGAGTCCTGCAGCAGCTGAAGACAAACAACACGCCGGGGTCGACCCCCGCTCCGGGGCCTCGAGCCTCCCAGAGTCTCTCCGGGAGCTCCGGCTTCACCGTGGCACTTTGGCGCTCCGGTGGTTCGGTGATCACTGAGTGACCGCAGGTGTGACACCGCCGGACTCTCCTCGTCCGAGGCCTGCACGTTTGACTCCCGCGTCCGGTAGCGCTGACCGGGAGGAAGCGGCGATGAGGCGGCTTGGACAGACACAGAAGGGCGCCGAGACAAGTGGACATCGGGAAGATTGTTGTAGCCCCCTCAGAATGACAGGAGTTACTTGGTCTGCTTTGTTCGATATGCGCTTCTTATTGTGTCATGGTATTTGTGTTGTTTTCCCCTCAACCCTGCCACAAATAAACAGATATTGAATAAAATTATACTCGACTCTGGAAAGTCTCTCAAGTTGTTATTCACGACCTTGAACATAAATATCACATAGAATGAGTGTTTGCACGTAAAACAAAAACTAAATAAACTGAGAAAATGAGTCAAAATGTTTATGTATTCATGACACAGAATTCAAAAACAAGTCTGTGTTCTATACTGATGGGTTTTGGTTTATTTATACACAATTCCTCTGCCGTCTTTTGTTTTACAGCATGGACAACAACATTTCACAAACAAGCAAAATATTATTAATCACACCACCCTTTTTTCTACTGTGTTCTCTTCTATTTCACTAGATTCTCATTAAGTTCAGTTGAATAGCTCATTCCTCTGTGCCACACGGGTTATTGTCCAAAATATTAACATTTCTTCAAGCCACATTGTTGCAGTTGTTGTTTATTAAAACCACAAACGTCGGCTCTGGGGGACAGTAAATTTCAAAAACAGTCCACACATATTGTATTGGTTTTATAAACTGGCTTTAAGCACTGAAGCAGCTTTTCTTCCGTGTCTGATGGTTGCAAGAGCACTAAAGGGTGAAGATGGCTGATTTCACTCTCTCTCTCTTTTTCTTACATGGGTAAGATTTGTTAATAAAAGAGAACATATGAAATGAAGCTGATGTTATCCTTTCGGAGCCGTTGGCCTCGTGTTATTAGCTCCATATGGATCCCCGATGTCCTGAACGAGGAGTGGCGGAGGTGTCCGTTGCATGACGATGGAGTCCCTGAACCCGTCCCAAGGGTGTTCGGGGTCACATTGAAGGGATGGAGCACACAACGCTGGATGTGCTCAGGAGACGTTTTCTATCCAGGTCCATTTCTCCTCTGTCAGTTCGGATAAGCTTCGAGGCGAGGAGTGAGCGCAGAGGACCCCCGTCTGTCCCACCATGTCTCTTTTCTCTTTTCATCAGGTGTCTCTTTCTTAACTCCTCCTGCTCGCTCGCCTCTCATCACACTTCGCTCCTCCGTCGGGCTGAACTTCCATCAAACTCTGCTGCTGTGTCGGGCTTGCTCATTGCTTATTGGGCGATAGCGCGGATGGTGCCACAGCGAGACCACCCCTTCAGACCCTGGCTGCTTTGCTTTGGCCCAGGACCACCTAAATACTGCCACCTCAAGACTCGCAGACCTCCGACCAACTCGTTCCAAACGCCACACTCGAAAGCCTCACCGCTTCGGCTCCGCCGTCTGCTTGTAACTAACTGGCGGCCGTTTCGAAACAAGCTGGGAGAAAAAACACAAAGTCTCCTTTTGTTTCCCAAGATTTATGTTGCCCATGATTGATAGAGACTTTCTGGAGATAACAAGAAGAAAAAAATTCGTGGGATAAACAAGTTTATGCAACAAACATTTGCAATCCATCACGCTGATTGAGTGCTCTGATAGTCTGCCAGTTGCAGCTATTTGAAGAGGCTGTGTGAGGCCCCGGCATAACCGCTGATGGTGGACAGAGAGAGCAATGCAGGAAGGCGACTCGAATGGAAGCTGGGTTTCGTTTTTAATTGGGTGAGAGTCACTGGAAGACAAACACTGCTGTTTTTTTGGTTTCATACCCGCAATCCAAGAGTAAGATGGAGATATTAAAGTGAAAGATTCCAGTGAATCCTGCTCAGTTTTTACTTCTAACGTTTTGTTGGAATCGCCCCATCCAACGCATCTGTTTGTGATATACAGCGCTATGCAGTTTTATCTGTTTTGGACACATACTGGAGAAACAGGAATGGTCCCTGGCAATGATTTTGATTACTGATTACCAGGCTACTTTCTGTACACAGTGTGCACAGAGCAGCTGATATACCCACTGCCATATACTTCTGAAAACACACTCTTCATTTATGATTGGATGCTAAACATTCGTCTTTTGGATTGTGTTGCATTAAGTTCCTTGAATTGAGGCTGCAGTTTACCACATTCTTCACAGACTGAGGTGTGAAGATGGACTCAGGTGGCCTAAACAACAGCACACACCCCCATCTTGGTGTAAGCCCACCAGCATCTCACCGGGGTGAATATAAACACACACACAGTGGCTGAATTTTCAGGGTGATGTTGTTTGGAGGCAAAAATATGGAAGTGAAAGTCACTTTCCCAAAGCTCAAACTGTCAAACCCTTCCCAGTCAGCGTGGACATCGCAGGCGTCAACACAGCGATCGCATCGCTTTCACAACGTGGGTTGTCGTGATCCAGATGTTGCTTCATCTTTTGTTTTCCTTCCTGTCCTTGCAGTTGTGTTGGTGCTCTACAAGGTTTGATGCATCCAGGGTCAGCGCTCCGCATTAGCTTTCACCTCAGACTCCAGCCAAGCATCTCAAAGCAGCAGCAGTGTGGAATCCTAATGTGTCGGGGATACACCGCCGCCGCCAGGCAGCAGTGAAGCCAGATGTCCTTCAGGCTCCCCACACTTAGAGGACGAGGTGCCACAGCGTTCGCGCCCCTTTTCTTCAAAGCAACATGGTTCCCAACTCGGGGTCTGCGATCCCCGTTGAGGGTCGGCCACAGATTGAAAGAGGGCCCGAGGCTCCGCCTACTCGGAGGGTGTCACAAATACAGTTTTGAAGAAAGTAGGAATTAGATACTTTCTGGTGACGGAAAAGATGGCCCACAGATTTTCTTTGAGACATTAATAGCAGAAAACTCTTGAAGCAGTTGATTTAAGAGGATTATAACTCTCTTTGAATGTTGTTAATGTGTCCACCAGCCAGACACAAAAATGCAACCCACAGACGAGGAATCGTCCAAGTTTCGGATGCCAACAAACACACATTCCCGACGTGTCGCCCACACTTTTGCCACATCTGTTTGTGCGCGCGTACAAATTCATTTTCTTGTCAGGATTATCCCTTCATTGAAATTAACAGCAGTCACTGTCACTCCACATGAACATCTGGCTGGTTTCGGTGGCGTCCAGCTGGAGCGCATCCCGACCACGCTCAGTGCGGACCAAGGATTAGAAACACAGGTGTCCAGGAAGGGAGCGCTTTCGGGGAGGAAGCCGAGGGCGGTCCTGCCAAAGGCGCAGAACGGATCCAGGCCACTGGGCCACAGCGGAGGAGAGCCCGACATTGTGAGAGGGAAGCTCAAAGACTAAGTGCGTGGGAAATATATTAGGAGCCTTTCATCACAGGAGATTGCAATTGGGGCGAGTTTTTCGAGCAACTCAACCACAAACAATCTTGAAATAGTTTGAAGCTGTCAAAGATTATTGTTTCTGCAGGGATCATGCAATAAAGTTATGTCTGCTGCAGAGAGTGGAAAACCATACAAGTAGGTCGCTGCCAGCGCGAAAGACAGATGTCCAAAGGACTTTTTTTGCTCTCAATTGGCCTAAATAAACAGCTTACTGCTCTCGTTGACAGGTTATTATTCATCGTCCAGGGAAAATGTTTGTTTCAGAAATTCAGGAGAGGGAACTTCAGCTGATTTTTGACATAAGGTCAGACAATGTTGACGTTTGCTGATTTGTCAGCAGTGGAAACAAGCTATAAACATGAAGTAAGCAGAAAGAGAAACGTGCTTTCCTGTTTTCCTCAAATGTCCCAAATCTCTTAAAAGCCTTTGGCTGCAACAAAACAGAAACACCACTTTGTGTCATGCGGAGCGATCTGAGCCTAATCGAGTTTCAGAACTGGATCTGTTCACGATGATCACACCGGCGAAGAATTAATAGAGCATCTTGAGTGGTGAAACGAGTCGGAAGGTTCCAAGAAGGGACGCCGTGAAAACATAAGCTGACGAAGACCTTAAGTCTGGGAGCGGACGGCTCTGCATGTGTGCTGGTCTGGCAAACTGACCGTTCGCCACATTTCGCACGGTTTCCATGGACACAAGGAGAAATAATGCGAGGATCCAGCACCAGGCTGTTACTTTCTGCTCTAATCACACTGTGATCAGGAATGTTCGCAGCTAAATTGAGCCATTTTTAGAAATGAACGCAGGGTTGAGCAGAAAAGCACAACAAATGTGAACACAAAGTGGGACTACAGTGATCGTTTTTATAGTAACGACTATTAAATGAGAGAAAAATCATGAAATCAGAACCTTTAGGAAAACTTAAGGAGTGAAAGGGAGTAGAACTGTAAACATTTGATATTTTACAACCACTTAATTCCAACACTCATCACACAGAGGTTTAGTTTGCAGATGGAGTTCTGCGACGTTGAGCGCGGAGAATCACCGACTATAAAATGCGCATGCTTTAAAGTAGTTAACCTTATTATGCTGTAAATATGTCCTGTTATCCTCGACATACGTTCCTATGAGTGGTGTAAATGTGAATAAAAAAAAAAGCAGGACAAGGTGGGCTCGTCCCTGTAAAGTCGGAACAAACCCCGATGAACTCTCGCCAGCGTCACATCAGAATATATATCACTCCTGTGGGCCTGAAGCCAACTGTGACACTCTCAAGGTTGCGTTGGATTAGATTACAAAACGTGTTTACATGCACACCTTGTTCCTCTGCATGTGTGAGTTGAATGTGTGACCGAAAGGGGAAGAAGTCCAACATGCTTTAGGTCCCTTTGGGATCGTTGCTGTTTCCAGTGAACGCTCCCTCGCGAGGAGAGTTTGTCAGGGGGAACTCAGCCTCGCTGTATCCTGCTTTCTGATGAAATACAATCGAAAATTAGACTCTTTATCTGAAGCCAGTCCCTCCTTTCTCTTTTCACCAAACACAAGGTGACAAAGCAGCAGCGGGGAGGCATTTGCCACTAAGCTTCTAACCTATCACACCGGGCACTGATGTCCAATTAACGAGAATTCAGATGGGGATTTTCTTCCTATAAGAGATTATGGGGAGGGGGGGGGGGCAGGAGCCGTCACTCTGCTACCTTGGGTGTTCTTCCCAAAGAAAGACAGCTATTGTCACAACATCCTTTTCTCTCAAGCTGCTCGGCGTCACAGCCTGATAAGCAGCTGTTTGATCCGCCTGCTTCAGACTATAGCTGGTATTAAGACGCAGATATTTTGGCTGTGTCTGACCGCAGGCTTGAAAGAAGAAAAAAAAGTCCTCTGGCGATATGATTCATGTTGATAATTGCCTGGTAATTTCTAAAGTCCACTACCTGCATTTTGTGGAGGTTGTGTTTGTGGTCGCGCAGGTCATTTTTATGGGAAATATTTGATGGTAATTTTTTTTCCTGCAGACTTTTTGAAATGACAAATCTAACATGTGACAACGATGACAATTTAACAAATAAAACAATCTAACATTGTTAGATTGTTTTTTTTTAGTGTTTTCCTCTGAAATGATACTGAGACCCTGGAATAACTTGGTGTGATAGCACTCATATATTCCGATTTCCTCTGCTTCAGCAGATCAGTCCCACTCACCCATCCACAGCCTTGGTGAAGCCGTACATTTGAGGAACCTCCCCCCTCAAGAACGCTGTGCAGGAAGAAATCATAATTCACGTCTCAAAGTCTTTGCCGTCGAAGCTTACAGTTCTCTTGGCAGCCTTCGCCTCATCACACCTTCCGTTTCTCCCCTCTTCCTTCCACCCAGACAGCTCAGGATGGGTGTAGTCTAGAAGGGGAGTGGGCGAAACACTGAACGCCTGCCTCGCTGGCGAAGGGATTGTGCCAGCAGAACACAGCGTCTTCCAGCATCGAGCTGTCCGCCCACTGCAGATCCTGTTCCTCGGTGATTAGCCTGCAGCCTCAGATGCCTTTAGCCGCCGCTCAGATACCCTCCCAGTCTCAGGTGCTGTCATAAATTCCATGTAGGCTTTTTTCGAGGGGGCTTTCTCTGGATGCAATGTTGGGCTCATGTGTTGTCATTGCGCTCGCATGCAGGCCGGCTACTGGACTTGTTGAGAGATTAATATCCTCCCTTTAGTTTGTCTTGCCTCAGGTTGATGAAATGTCAAAAGCTGTACTTATTAGTTGTGCAAGTGGTCGGTGGAATCTCCGCTCCTTACGACTAAATCTTTTAAGCCCGAGGCTAGACATTTCTTTGCTTAGCAATAACTCCAAATGCCACTTCAAATACCAGAGGTAACATGCAGAGAGCCTTGTGACGAAATCACGTTTTTCAGTGTTATATTTTTGTTTCTCTAAACCTGATCGTACGATTCTTCTGGAGAGTGTCTGTCTCCGACTTCGCATTGATTTCGGGCTTCGTGCACCGCTGCTGTCCCCAAAAAGAGAGAGAGGAGGAGGAAAAAGCTTCACGAGGAGCAGACAGCGCTGACGTGATGAGCAGTGACACACAGGATAGCACTCGATCCCTGTGTCGGAACATGCCTGGGTGCTCTGCGGAGAGTTTGTTTGGTGGGGTTTCAGCTGCTTGTTAACGTGTAAATTGCTGCAGAGTCCGCACACGTCTCTGCTGAAGCTCAGCAAATTAGGCTGCGGGAGGAGGAGTAGCAGCAGGTTAATTACCTTGGCCGGTCTGGGGACACTGTGTGGTGTTAGCTGTCATTAAACGCAGTAACAAACACATGCACGCCCACTCTGACCTCCTGCTCCAGCGGAAAAGGGCAGACGACTGCTATGCTGGAATATTTTTTCTACCAGTTTAGACTTCAAGCACACCTTAGTATTGATTCGGACACTTTCTCTGGGTTCGTCTCTGCAAACACAGGACCGTTGGAAGGCCCGATTTGTTTTCCCAACAGGAAACGGGAAACATTTGTGTGGTTAAAGCAGCTCCTGTCTCAGACAGAGTGGGAGAGGAAGATGAAAGGAGATGCCGAATGTGTCATGCTGCCACCCCAGGTTCACTTCTCGTCTAACAAATAAAATGACTCTGCAATGTGTCAGCAGGCACGGCTGGTTCGAATCTAAGAGAAAGACAGGAAAAAAAGGAAAAGGAAAACCTTTTTGAGTCACCTGCCAGCATCTAAAGGAGCGAACTGCAGCGTCTGCGTGCTTCTTCCCTCCCTGCTCCCTCATCTCCTGCTCCCTCTCTGTATTTCTCCCTCCCTCACTGCATTTTTCCCAGGCTGAGGCGTCCATGGACCCTCTGGCTCCGCTGTTTTCGTCAGTGACTTGGAGTGCTCCGAGAACTTTGTGAACTCTTTGTGTTGGAGTGGGGAGGGAGAGCAAGGCGAGCAGTTGATGGGACGCAGTCCGGCAGCAGCACCAGGCTCCTCTGGAGACGGCATCGGGACCCTCGGCTGCATATAATCCTCCCCCCCCCTCCCCCGGGTCATGACAAGACAACGCTTCAGCCTCCTGCCCCTCCCGGCTCTGCTGGGACTCCTCGTGGGGTTCGCGCACCTCGGCCACGGCTCCGTCGCTGAAGACGAGGACTACTACATGCAGGAGCTTCTGACGAGGGAGCAATACAACCAGGTTCAAGTGTATGACAGGACCATGGCCTCAATACCTGAGGAGCAGGAACAACCAAGACTGAACCCTGCCAAGAAAATGCCCAAAGGGAAACCAGACAGCAGCAAGCAGGCAGATAAAACTACAACTGATGCGAAATCAGGTAAACGCACAAGTTTGGAAAGTTGCGAGAGCGTCTTCTGAGAGCAGATGTTTGAGTGGCTGCAACATGTGAGCTGTGAAATGTTACATTACTGCTTGGTTCCACTAGATGACACTGAAAATCTAAAAAAAACGAAGGCTTGTCTTGCATTACAACATTAAAAAGTGTTTATGCTTCAATTTGAATGATATAAGAAACCATTTCTGTCTGGTACAATAGTGCATGTTTATCATAAGAAATAGGAATTTCTGTAGTGTCACAAGCAAGTTAGTGCACAGAAATCTTTTGACACTCATGCTGATTGACAAAATGGAAAATTCAAGGCATCAAATCGAGGCGCTCGTTGACTCAACGGGAGCGTCTGAATTTAATTCACATAGTGATGAATGTGTGGTTGGAGGGTAAAAAAAATAAAACCCAACAACAATGAACTCCTGAGGTAGTCCTCCTCCTCCTCCTTCTCCTCCTCCTCCTCCTCACGCTCCCAGAATACATAGATCAGAGCTTATGTGTGGCCTCAGCAGGATTAAAAGCCTCACGCGTGGCAGAGGTCAGGATTGCATCATGCAGAGGTGCGAGCGCACACGTGAGATTGGATCGTTCCCCGATCCGCCCAAGCGCGGCGGCCAGGGCTCTTGTTTGCAGCGCACGTAGGAACGCTCCGTATGGGACGCTCGTGCAGTAGCAGGTTTTTCGGAGGTATGTTTGAAATCCGGCCATGTGATTGGACGTGCGGGGACGGGCGTGAGGCTTCCTGTTGGTTGGTGGCAGATAACAGAGAGCAGCTGTGGAGACCTTGACCTCATGTTTCAGACATCTGGCTTCACGTGTCTGAGCAGGAATACCTGCTGCAGGTGGCACAAGGATGAAGATGAGAACAGCAGAATACAGAGAAGCATCTGTCTATCTGAAGCACTTTGTCGGCCCAGGCTGTAAAAGAAATTTTATTCCAAAATTAACTCTCAAACCAAATGAAGCTATGGAATGGGGAAAAAACTCAAGTTATGCAAGTCCGGCGATTTTTCTTCAAATTTTGCACTTTATTTTCTTTATTTAACATAATAAATATGATGATATTTATCAGAAAAGAAAGGGACAGTTTTGGCCTTTTAGGTTGTGTTTCTACCAGCCCTGTAATGCACAATAGAGAGCAGAGCGTCACCTCCGCAGTTCAAGTATTTCTTATACCAGTGGATTTTTTAAACGTTCACTTCAGTTTATTGTTTCACTGGGCTCGGCCTACTTCAGATCGTCTCGGCGGCCATCTGTGTGCCGTAACTTTGTGCCGCTGAACTACATGTGCGGCTTAGGGCACTGTGGAGGATTTAACCTGTCCCTGGAATGACAGGAGGATAAAGACTTTCAGATGGGAAATGAGTTTTTTGTAACGTGGGTCCTCTCCTGACCCGAAAACCCCTCCAAATAAAAAGCACACGCCTCGCATCCGTCTTTAGTCACAGGAATTTGTCTTCCTGCCTCTTTCCTGCCTCTTGTACGGCATAGTTTTGTGATTGATTCGACTCTTCTCATGCAGAACCTCTCTGTCTTACAAATGCTACCTATAGGAATGCAGGTATCGTGGTTAACTGACTCAAAATAAATGCGTCCAGATGTGGCGTTTTGTTTTGCTTGCCGTATTTCTGTCCTTTCGGTGCTGAAAACGATGAATCTGCCACCACAGGTGTGATTCAACCCTGCATAGTTTTCCTTTGAAAGTGAGGAGAAACAGAGTATCTCGCGTGCCTTCCTGATTTAATGTCATTCCTCAGTGAAAGCACCCAACAAAAAGGCAGAGAAGAACAAGAAGAGCGCCTTGAAGAACCCAAACAGCATCTCAGAAGGAGACGCCCGATTCAACTCCATTCGAGAGGGTGAGTGAAAAACCAGCGATTTATTCAAAAGCATCAAAATCCATCGTTTCCGCCTCATGCACAGATCATCGCCGCTCTTCCACGGGAGCCGTTATGATGGGAGAAAAGAAACAAACTCTCTCAGCGATGACAAACATTCTGGAAACGAGTGTTCAGAAGGCATATTTTCCCTGAGAGGAACAGTCTGGCAGTTCAGGCTGATGTTCTCAGAAGTGGAGTGGAGCCACCGAGGTGCTGATGTCTTCTGTGGAGCCTTGTGTTTGGTTTCCATGGATCGCAGTTTATTTCCTAACCTGGAGCCACGATGCCCTCGAAGTCTTTCTAGCGTGTCAAATGATTGATTGAACTCGCTCAGCTCAAAGCATGATTTAGTGCAAAGTGCGTGTGCGTTTTGCCTCCCCAGACTTTCCACAGCTATGAAAGCGCTGATATTGCTCTTATTGGACTTATTTACACTCGACGGGAAACTTTAAGCATTATGGGAAGCTGTATTTCACATTGCTGGAAGGGTAAAGCTCAGAACGGTGGCCAGCTGTGATTTTGTGTGTTTATGTTGAGGCGATGGTGAGTAACCTACCCGAGACAGACAGAAAGGCTGCCACTCCTAATTTGGCACTTGGGATTCACAGCGAAAAGCTGGATATTCCTGGGAAAGGGAGCTTCATGCCGACGTGCATGGCAAGATGTGAAAGTCTGAGACGCCCAAAAATCATGTTTCTCACGGGTGAAGTGCCGACTTAAGTCCAACATGTTTGCTTCACCGTCTCTTGGGAGACTTTGTGTCGTCAGGGACTTGCATCAAAGCACGTACGGCCTCAAATCAAGAGCATTGCGACTGATCCGATAAAATAAAGTGTTTCATATTTTTCGCATCTTGTTGTTGAGCAACTGGGAATACACGAAGGAGGGAGCCTGAGATCAAGAGAGAGATTCAGAGTTTCACTGGATGGATGTGACATCAGCTCATTCATTGTTCCCATCAGATGTAAGAGGACTCGGGTGAAAACAAGCTGTTTCCGCTCTGATATCACCGGTCGCCACGTGTGATCTGTAAAGCTGCCGAGGCTGGGCTTGATAAACTGCCGTGCTATGTGCAGCTGTCTCGCAACGTGCACTGATCACACAGGGTGGTGTCAGGCACACTGAGTCGCTGAATGTTCTTTCTTTGATAGCAAAACTCTCCAAAGACAAAAATCACTCCGTCATCTCATTGATATATTCAACCACTCTGACCAAACATCACCTCCACAATAGGTTTTAGAGCCTCAGCAGAATCCGGTGGCCTGAAGAGCTACATATGAGGTCTTGGACGTCTTCTTTTGCCATTTCAATGACACACTGTAGTTGAATCCAGATGCTTTGTTCCAGTGTGGGTCCTGCCGTGAAAGATCGTATGCAGACTCTAAGAATGACTTTGAGGCTTTGCAACACGCCAGACAAGCGTCTATTTTTTCTTGTCCTGCAAACCTTGATTGTTTGAGCTGCTTTGAGTACTCAGATTGTCTGTAATATGTTGTGGTCGCGATGCCTGCAGACTTCCAGAGCAATCCTGGAGGCCTGCATATGTATATACACACATGCATACGGTGTCAGAAGTGCAGCAACACGTTTGACTGCTATATAGAGTTACTGTGCACACAACAATTAACTGCAGGGTTTGCCTCTGGCCTGTTAATCAACTTTTTGAGTTTTACAGCAGGAATCAATTTACTCCCGAGCGGTGATGTTTGTTTTATGCATCAGCTATAAATTGTCTCATGCATGTGTGGATTTTGGAGGCTGATGCATTCTGCCTGCAGTTTCTCTGGAACTTGTATTCAGAATATTACACACTGTGCTGGACCAGTGATTTCGAATCAGTGTGCAGCGTGAGGAACCATCAAACGTTGTCAGATGCTGACTCTTAGGTACAAATTAGTATTTGTTGATGTACAAATGTTTAGCTTTTACTTTGAAAGATTCAGCTATTAATAGATGCTAGACTCGCCACTTGCATATGTTTTGGTGAAGCGAGCACACGTTATTCAGAAAGAATTATTCCCCTTTTCATTATTTGGACCTGGCTGTGGGACAGCGACATGTGCAGCATATGCCGCATGTGCAAACACAGCGGTGCCCAGAAATCATTGCACTGAAGTTCCGTTGCGGTGGTCCAAAGAGTTCCTGCAAACAGCTCCGTCTGACCTCCAGATCCGCTGGGCTGCGAGAGACTTCAGGCGTCAGCTTTAATTTCTCCCTCCTGACCCTCACTGGATGATCTCCATTGTGGTGCGAAAGGATGAGCCAACTTCACACAAAGAATCATTTATAGCGAACGCAGTCTCACTTTTCTGTAATCGCTTAAATGCAGGCACTGGTTCAGATGAACTGCAGAGTCATGCTACTTAGGGAAACATTTGGATGAGGTGCAGCTTTCTCCTTCAGAGACTCTTTTGAACTTTGGTGGAGTTTTTTCTCTCTCTCCAAATCAGAGTCAGAGCATCTTTTCCGTCAAAGCCTTGCTGGAGGATCAATCGGTGTGACTGGATGATTAATGCACTCAGAGTTCATTACACGTTGATGATTCAAACTGATCGCTGATAGGAGTCACTCTCTTGTTCCCAGCGATATATTCTTGCGAACTGACTTCCACCACTGAGATAATCCTGTTGCTTTATTCCTTTATTCCACTGTCAAAAAACATGACCTTAATATTTATTCAGGTGACCACGAGGTCAATTATCCAACAAACAGCTGAAAGGTAAAAAAAAAAATTGCCTTCTTTTGGCCACGTTGGCTCTCTTTTTTTAACTGACCCTTCAAATGTCTGACAGGTTAACAACCATTGCTGCTGCAATTTCTCATATTCTCCCTTTCAGGGTAATGATATTGCTGCAGTCATTCCAGCAATCTAATCATGTATTCAGCGTGCAGTTAGATGGCTGTGATAGGTGCATATTGCTAAATTACAAAAGTAAGCGTTCATAGCGTGCTGCCATTAATCACCCACGAAAACCCGACGCGTTTTTTGAAATTCATAAAGGTTTGAACATCAAAGCTCCGCTCCCAAGATTAAATTAATTTCCATTTTTCAGCTTGGCTTTTTTTGAGGGGGGTTTGTCTCCACAGGTGTTGGGATAAAAAGTTGTTTACACACATAGTTGAATAAAATTTCACTGTTGTTGAAGGTAAGCTGTTTCCTGCTTTTGACATTTGGAGAATTTCTAACAACAAGTGAGAAATTCTGCAAAACAAATGCAGGCATTTGTTTTTAGAGCATCTGTTATTGAATCTTGGTTCCAAAAAACAGAGTGCAGTCGATTCTTCCTGCCCTCACAGAGTCCAAGCAGGCCTTGAATAAATGCATGGATCTTTATGAAGGAGATTCCAGTGCAAGTCTTGTCAAGCAATGCAGCATTAATAATGCAAAATTAAGCAAATCCGCTCCATCAAAGGCTGATTTGTCATCTTGGTTACCCAGATTGCCCTCCGATGGGCCTGGAGACGTTGAAGATTGATGACTTCCAGCTCCACGCTTCCACCACCAAACGCTACGGCCTGGGTGCACACAGAGGTCGCCTCAACATCCAGGTAAGAGAGGCGTGTCAGAGGCTGAGCCGGGCAGGCTCACGGTGAAAAGTTGAGGCCTGGGCTGTCTTACGTTTCTTTGGAAGCTTCCTTGTTTCCTGGAATCACTTTGAAATATGAGAGAGGGCTTGCATCTTTTTGATTTGAGGATCAGTTCAGGATCCCGTTTGAGCCTCAAGGAAAGATGTCAGCTGTCACAAACAGCTTTTTCCTCTGTTATTATGATATTATCTGTCTGTTTCCACATGTTTGAACACTCCAAAAGTTAACAGAGAGAGTAGCGTAGTTGCCATTAAACCAAAGGCACATATCCCCAGATCTAATAGAAAAGGACTGGCACATGGGAGCAAAGGTATTTCCTGTTAGTGCAATACGTCCTTTGAGGGTCTTAGCCTGCCCAAAGTCTGCAGCTCGTCCACTGTATGCTGCACAAATAATAAAACACACACACACACAGTCACACACATGCTCTTAATATACTCAGCATGGCAGGACGTACCAAACAACACAGGAAAACATTTGTTGCTCGGTGTGTGTGGACCCATGGATGTGTGTAAGTGCTGGAACCAAGGGAGGACACAGATAGTGTCAGCAGAGTCAGATGACACATATAGAAAGCAGATGTTGGATGTGGGACGGGCTCGGGTCCAGAAAGCTTGGTTCATTTTCAGTTGTGTTGTTGCTACACTCAGTTTACACTGGATGCAACAACAGCACTGAGCTGAATCTAACTGATTGAGACAAGCGGTAAAATAAGAGCGAGTGAAATAATGGAGTGTTGCCAGAAAGAGACGCAGAATCCAACGTTTAGGTAAATAAGCCTCATCACACTTCATCCTCTATAAAAATCTAAGTTTCTGGACTGCGTTAGATCATTCTGTTTCCCCATAATATTCTTTTTTTGTTATCATCTTTATATTACCCAAAAACACAGTTTTTGAAAGGTTTAGAGGTTATAAAAAGTTGACCAACTTTCTACAACAGCATACCAGTCAGGCTTGATTGCCTTATAATGTTAATTTTAGTGGCCAACTCACGTAAACGGTTTCAACTCAAACTTTCCACATTGTACATTCCTTCATTTCAAGTCATTTTCAGGCCACAAAGACTTGACAAGAAGACAAAAAATTGTTTATCCGCTTTCTATTGACAATGCTGAAGTTTTAATTACCACTATCATCTCACCTTGACTTCTTTATTTAGAAATGAAACCTCTTGATGAACCTGGTGTAAATATTTCAAGAGTATCCTGGAAAACAAGTCTATATTTGCCTGCCTTCATAAACCAATGCAAATGTTTTCCTGGATTTTTATTGAGGAAACTGAAGAAATATTCCAGATTGGCTCCACAAAAAAGCTCATTCCTGCAGTTGAATCTCAGGTGGTTCCCAATCCAGCAGTAAAAGTGCAGGTAGTGGGAGCCAGCAGTGTGATGCCAGGTATATTTCCATTCAAACAAAGGGTTCACGCGAGGTCCCACATTCTGCACTTGGATCTGGATTAGCCAACCGTCCTCCCATTTATCATCGGGATTTATCGACAACGAGGCAGCCTGTGAACTGACTGACAGGCGGAACATAAAACCGAACCGTCCCCAAGCTCATCATTAAACAATAAACTGAGAATTACCGCGCAGGAAGCAGGAATGTGGTCGAGGTGTGTTCAATGCTTTCAGAGCTGTGGTGTCTGATTGTGGTCCCGGCGAGCCAACGTCCTGCAGGACGTCTCACTGGGCCAAAACACCTGATCGCAATCATCATTATCAGGCTGTCTGCAGAGCTTGTTCGATTCAGGTTTGTCAGAGCAGAAAAACATTGGAAAAAATGCAACAGAGCGGCTACAAAGGGCCACGACTAGTCTCAATAGGCCTTGCAAGATAAAGTATCATTTAGAAACATTCACTCTTTAGTCTGCACTCAGTTTCTTTCTGTGTCTTGTTAAGCCCCCTTGCATCACAGAGTCACATCAACCAGACAGCATGTTAAACCCACTGAATGACCTTTAACTCATGTTTGAGGTTAGAATATGTAAATGCAGATCTGTTAAGTCCCTTCCTTTTCTTCTCGGATGATGAAATGATTAACTGTTGAGTGTACAGAGGAATTAGAGCGGCGCACTTCAAGGAGACTTGACCTTTCATGATATACAATATTCCGCGCCCAGCATGTACCGCACAGTATGTCGTTCTATAACATTTGCGTTTACAGGGTGAAGATAAGCAGTGCGGCCTGTCTGCACGAGTGTGACTGTTATGCACACATCGCTCAGAGCCAACAGTGTCAGCTGGTGCAGCGCGAGCTCCGCAGAGTCGCATTTTATGCACTCGACTTGGTGCAGCATCTTCAGCTGTCACGCCAAGAAAGTGTGAGGAACATGTATTGGGAAAGTCACGCTGACTTGGAAATAACAAAAGCATATGCGACACGCGAGTCCCGTTTTGCAGACGTCCGAGCCGAGCTGCGTTTGTTCTCATGCCTGAACACCGCTGGCTTTTTGCTCGCGTACGCTCCTGAAGAAAAGCGTGAGTCGAGAAAATTTGCAGTCATCGTGTCGTCACGTCAGCTGGAGAAAAATGTTTTAGGTCGTCGAACAAGAATGAAGCTCAGCGACTGTATCGTCTCTACCGTAAGCAGTAAAGAAGTTATCCTTGAATAAATTTGTGTATGAAAAAAAACCCTGCTCCCCTCTTTCGCTGCACTGTACGTAAATTGTAAGCGTGATTCAGTGGCGATCATCTGGAATAAAAACTCTGTGGCTCGCAGGCTGGCCTTTATGAAGATGACCTCTATGACGGGGCCTGGTGCGCTGGGAGGGACGACCCGCTGCAGTGGTTTGAGGTGGACGCCAGGAGGCTGACTAAGTTCACGGGGGTCGTCACACAAGGCAGGAACTCCCTCTGGTCGTGAGTAGGAACCCAGCAGACACGCATGGAGGGCTGCAGATGGTTGCACAGTGAGGACGAGGATTTTCTTACACAAGCTCACTTGAAAGTACACGAAAAAAAGTATATATATATTTTTTTTTTGCTGTAAATGCATTTACATAGTTTAGAATTTAGGACCATGCAGTCAGATAATGCAGCTTTAATGTGATACTATCTATTTTTAATCTCATCATCTATAAAGAATTTTAAAAAAGTTTTGCAGTTTCATGTGGCAAAATGTTTTGAATTGATGACAAACTTTCTCCAGATGCTGAACTTTCTGGCCGTCTCCACCAGTAAAACGTTCACATTTACTGAGTGATAGTTGTCTTCTTTTCAATGTCAACACCTGCAGTGAGTTGATGTTGGCAGGTATAAGAGAAAGAATACAACCGCTTGGAGTAACATCAGCAACTTAATGCATTCCAGGCACCCGAAAATCAATCTTCCTGTAATATTGGCTTTGTTTAACAATATTTTACAGCTTTACCTTGTTCTCCAGTAGCTTTTTCTGATGGGTCACTGAAGCCTCTGTGGTGCTCTTGTCAAATACTCAAGAATGCATTGAGGGGAAAAAACAATGCTGGGATTTAATGAGCTTGTTATTTTCTGTTTTAAAAAAGTTTGGATTTTAATCAGCGTCACCAACGTAAACACAATAAAAGGCCAAACGTCTGATTACTGGTGGCTCAAGTTTGCTGTGAAAAGAGAGAAATAATTGCACTCAAACTCTGAGTGACTTCCGTGGTTTCTGGGAATCTACATTTCACAAACGCAAAGGAGGAAAAAAAAACCCAAAAAGCTTTTCAATCTGGTCCACTCCACGGTGAACCTCTCTCTGCTGGTTTTTGCCCTTTTCACACGTCTTTCCTGATCTCCATGCAGCAGGATTAAGGACTTATGAATTTGATTGCGCAGCCTTTGTCTTTCATATCTCCTAAAAGGTCATAACATTATAAAAATAACACTGGAGAAAAAAAGATCTTACAGCGCTGTTAGCTTGTTCTGGATTGGAGGGTAACGATGAATATGACAAGTGGGGATTATTCTTTTGAAACGCAGTTGAATCACACTTTAATTGGATCTTCAGCAAGCATTTACTGAGGTTTTATCCCGTCAATATGTTGCTCTGATGTGTCCTTTTGGATACGAGCCACAATGAAAGTCACCCCCAAACTACAACTTGGTTTTTTTTGGTGTAACTTACACTTTTTGTGGTTCATACAGAGTGTAAATTTTCCTTATGACTAACGTCGACATAAAAATATCCACAGTTGTAGAATAACACCGACTCTGTAGATTAAATCACTGATTTAGGTTTGTGGACTATTCCAGTAGAATTTGATTATTTCTGAATTAAAGTACTCGTAGTTACAGTACTTCAGAAAAGTGAATTAAGTCCACACTTCTCAACAGGACTCTAACAAGCAAGACCAGTCTTGACAGAGGATCCTTTAGTGTCAGGCAGCAAAAAGGAAAGTCTTCCTCACTTTTGGATCGTGGCATGAATTGGATTTCAGTAATGGCTCTGAGGTTTCATCTTGAATAAAGAAGAGCTCGCCTTATGAATGATTTAGCGGTTGGAACTCATTCATTTATTAGATTTCATAAAATGCATTCCTTCAGCATGAAAAACTTAAGCTTTCAAAATAAAAGACTTGTAATTAGGAATAGAGATGAAGACATTCTCTGTCTTCATACTTCTGAAAACAGATTGAGGTGGAAGACTGTGAACCTTAAAACACATGTCAGTTAATATCCAACACATCTGAACCGGGAAATGAACTTCTGGGAAATTATACAAGCTTTGGAAAACTGGTGCGCTTTCTTGGATGTTGTACCAATAGTCGTTGGACAACAACTTTGAGTTCTTTCCTTTTCCACCAGGAACACCTACAACGTCTGTCCCTGTCTTTCCACACTGTCTTTTCTCCTGTAATAATATTTGACATCTCCTGGCCTTCACAACCCTTAATTGGAGAGGGTGGCACCGACTTCTGGAGGCCGCTCTGCAGTTTGAGAGCACGGTGGAGACTCTTTATCATGCCACTGTTTGTAATTTTCCTTCAGGGCGAGCTTGATCTAAGGGCACCGAAGACACGGGTGCCTGAGACAGAAACTCTCTGCAATTAGCTCTGGAGGGCATGTAGCTGTCTGCGGTGCCAGAGCGAGGTGGGGTGGGGGGCCTCTGGTATATAACGACGCTTTAATTAGCAGAACTGGGAATTCTTACCAGACCGGACCTGCTCGGATATGATGTCTTCATTGGGAAAAGTGGGAGTCACTGCCAACCTTTCTAGGCTGCGTTGTCTGGTATGATGGCACCCGGAGTCACAATGTTTAGTTAGAAAATAAATGTTCTACTCATTCTGCCTTCATCTCTCTCTATTAAAGAGATGAGTTTATTATCGTAATGCACACTTTCAATCTTAAGCTGTATTAAAATGTTTTAATTTGTAGCCTCACTAAATATTTTTCCCACGTCTGTCATTTGTGGCAATAGTTTGTCATTCTTTATACTTCCAGGCAATTAAGTAATGTAGCATATCTAAATATGTTCATACACAGCATAAGTGCTTCAATGTAAATGTGTGAGGATATCAAGCGGTTATCACAAAAGTATCCTCACAGGTACTTCATCATAAGGTCTGCGGTCTGAGGTATTAAAAGTTGGCACAGAGTAATCGAGTAATGCCAAGAATTCAGAAAAAAAATAGATTAAAAGGTTGAAAATACAAGATGGTTCACAAACCAAAAATCTTTTCCAAAGCTTATAAGTACAGTAAATGCTGCAAACTTAGCCTGCAAACAGTTTATCACTAATATGAGCTGATATTTCCATTAGATCACATTTTGGATTAATATAGATTTCAGTGCTTTTGTGGGATGCGTTGGATATGTTTCCTCTTAAACAAATAGTCTATCCTTTTTTTCTGTAAATGAGACGTTTTTTTTGTGCCAAGACTAAAATAACACCATGGCGATGAGGTTGCCAAGCAATCAGTTTACAAGTCCCTGCAAAAAGCACAAGCTGTTTCTTTCTAAGTGCTGATTCAACGACAGACTGTGTGTGTTGATTTTTGAGCTGAAATGGTTTTTGTAGTCTCTTTGTTTTATTTCAACTTAATGACTCTTATTGAATCATTTCCCCCCTTTTTTTTCTTGTTATTGCTGATGTAAACCAGCAGACTGATTTAGGATTGAACAAATATTCTTTTGAGTGGAATCATCCCAGTGAATATTCCTCCAAAATCTGTTGCCATTGCTTGCAATAGTGCAGTTTTTGTAAAAAGTCATCGTCTTTTACTTATTACCTATCGATTCAACTGGATAATTGCATGTTGTCAAGTCCAACTAAATGGCATCTCTGTGTGAGTCACATAAAACTCAATTTGCAAAAGCAGCAGGAATAACTGAAAACTTTTATTTCAAAACTATTTTGTGAATAAAGCTGGAAGTGACTCTCAACATAAATTGGTTGACCTCACTTCCAGTAAAAGACTTTTCACCCTCTGAGAATTCAAACGTGTCTGGATATGAGCAGAGTTTCGGCGTCTCGCCAACCTCGCTGCTCTCTTTGCATCTATTTCCGCCTGACAGATTCTTCAGGTTTTGACGATCTTTTTTCCGTGAACAGGAGCGACTGGGTGACCTCCTACAAGGTGATGTTCAGCAACGACAGCCACACGTGGATCACGCTGAAGAACGGCTCAAAGGACTTGGTGAGTGCAACCACAACGCACAAAGCTCCGGTGTTCTGATACGTCCACACAATGAAGCTGATCATTATTGCAATGCGCTGCTTTTCCAGACGAACCATTGTTGTCCTTTCTTTCTATTAACTATCAACACAAGGAGTCTTGTTGTGTGTCGGTCCCTTGTTGACTGGAAAAATGAAATCCTGTTGCAGGGCAATTACAGAGAGAGATTAGATGTCTGCTTATTTCCAAGCTTAATGAGCTGAGAAGCAATAGTGAATACTGATGATGCCCAAACAGATGGGAGCCCCGTCCTTATTGTCACAGTTGCATCTTATTTACAGTTGATGCAGTCGAGTAGACGGATACAGGTGTAACGATACACTCCCTCTCCTGGTGATTTTATCCGCGTGGGAGACAAAACCTCTGCAGTGATTTCGTTTCCGCTACAAGCATCTCCTCTCACCCACACAACCACTCTTTGTGCCAAATGCCAAACTGCTCTGTTGGTCTTTTTAAATGGCAAAAGGAACAAAGAAGGAGTCCGACTGTGGGCGTTAAAATTTATAATAAAACTCGCCGCGGCGTCAGAGGTTCGATGACATTGGACAGGTGCACCGCTTTGTCTCTGGTCCAAGGTCATAGAGACAAAACCACGATCGCCGTTTATCAGGTTCTGGCTTTGACTGAGCGAGAATAGGCGAGAAATATAAGAGAAATAAATGCGAGATTAGACTTTATATATGAGATGGAAGCAACTGCTGTTGACTGCTTGGCCTGCGTGGATGTGTCTGCCTCAGTAGATATTCACAGCCAACCGGGAGAAGGAGATCCCGGTCCGAAACATCTTCCCGGCGCCGGTGATCGCGCGGTACATCAGGGTGAACCCACGCTCCTGGTTCAGCAGCGGCAGCATCTGCATGAGAGTGGAGATCCTTGGCTGTCCAATGCCAGGTGACGGGTTTGTATGGACAAAGCAGACACACAAATAATTCATGCCTGACGGGCGACGTTCGCCAGGCGTGGGCGACAGCTTTTATGTGTGGAGCTTTTGAAACAGTGTGTTTTTTTGTTTCTCCTCTGGAACATTATCTCCTGGATAACTATTCCCCATGAAACTTTTCATAATAAGGTCTGGAAAGATTATGCACAGTTACTAGGACACTGTTTCTGGGAAGACAGGTTGCTGCTGTGTTATTAATGAGTGATAGCTGAATGCCAGCAGCCCAATTATTAAATTAAATATGGCTCGCTTTGTGCTGGCGTTGTGATAGGGACCTCAGAAGCAAACCTTGCACTTTCTGCACGGGCTTATAGATGCCATGGCTGTTAGGAAGGAAAATACCTCGTATTTCTTCACACTTTTGGCTGAGCTTCGCCAAAGCGGAGGCAAAAGAGAGCAGATACTTGGCACTTATTGTCTTTAAACAGCTGGGATGACTGAGCGGTTCTCTGAGGAGTGCGATTTCTAGGAGAAAGGAGGAATGCACATGAAAGGATTTTGGAGGGGAACGCATGTTCTCACAGATGTATTAAAAATGCATACGCAAACATTCATGGCCTGAAAGAATTATGTGCATCTGGAACGTGCGCAAAGTTTTGTGGAAGTGGATTTCTCAGCATTCATAAATCGACCTATTCGGTATATTTGTGTCTGTGGTAAGACATGCAGTTACATGTACATCCGTATTTGTGAATACTATATATTTTGATCAAAGCCTGAAACAATATTTGTGTATAGAAATCACTAATTTTCTCCCGTTTCATCTCCAGATCCAAACAACTATTACCACCGACGCAATGAAGTTATTACAACGGACGACTTGGACTTCAAACATCACAGCTACAAAGAAATGAGGCAGGTGAGTCACAGACAGCAAAGCTCAGCTGACTTTTTTAAAAATCACATCATACTTCTGTTTTCAGCAAAAAGAAAAAAGCGAAACGTTGAGCGTGGAGTAATAAAACATTTTGTGTAACCGAGCTGACACCAGTCAAGTTCGGTCCTTTGCGAGAACAAAATGTGCAAGCGTAGCAAATGAACCGAGCGCAGGCAGTCACATGAAAAGGCATAAAGCATCTCCAGGGTTGTCTCATTACTCATTCATATGGCTGTCATAAGCAGAAGCCTGTTTGTACGACCAAGCGGGACAGCTGTATTTGTCACCGTGGTCACTGTGCCTGACTCGCTGTGACGGCAAAGCTGCCGCGAATCGTTACCCGGTGGTGCGATGCAGCAGCTACCTGAACCCTCACAGACATCTACAAGTGTCCGGAACTGCTGCTTCGTTTGTCCAACAGTGCGGATCTCGATAGTAATCAACTGTAAAACCAATCAGTTCTTCACCTTTCCATTTCAACTGCTCAGAGAGCGCTGGAGTGACTGAAATACGAGAAAAACACGTCAAACAAGAGAAATGATACAGAAATTCCCTTATTTTATGTCGCTTTCTTGGGTCTATGTGCAGCAGCTTGTTAACACTGCTGCTGCTGCTGCTGCAGACTGCTGAAAGATATTACAAATAATACAGAAGTTATTCTGACAGAAAGATGTTCAATTACCATTTTCAAGGCATATCCTGGCGCAGAGGCTTCTCTCTAATTACAGCATTGTCCTAAGTATATACTTACAACAGATACAGAGTAAAAACACAGCAGGCCTCTCACTGGTTTATGATGCACGAGGAAGAAGTAGTAAAGATTCCTTTGTGGTGAAGAAGAAGCAGGTGGGATTTAGAAACAGGTT
Source organism: Malacoctenus gilli (assembly GCA_032164315.1). Taxonomy (NCBI): domain Eukaryota; kingdom Metazoa; phylum Chordata; class Actinopteri; order Blenniiformes; family Labrisomidae; genus Malacoctenus; species Malacoctenus gilli. The sequence continues at coordinate 8,360,452 of JASSRZ010000086.1, read as the reverse complement.
TGTTCTTCCTTAGACCGAACATCCTACATTGAGTCCAGCAAATACAAGCGGACAGATTTATTGATTCGGGGAATATTGTGCTTTATTAAAGTGGGAGTGGTTCTTATTTTAGTTCCAGGTTGTGTTGCTTCATCCAATCAATAAATACAGACATCTGTTCATTAATTTACTTGGTGAGTAGGGAGAAAAAAAATCAAGATTTCGACCCAGACTTAATTAAAAGCTCATCACCTCTGACTGTTTTAATGTCCTGTGCAGCAGCTGGAGCCGCGGGTAAACAAAGATCTCTGGCTTTAATGGAGCCGCGTTGCTCAACAGCTGGCTCGTCTTTTTCCTGCCGTCGATTCTCCTCTTTTCTCTCCGACCGTGCCCAGATGGGTTAACGATAATTGTTACTATTTTAATCAGTGCCTCTATGAGCCTGTCTTCATAATTGCCTCCACTGCTTCCACACAGTATGCCTCACTGTCAAGAGTGTTATTAAATCGTGTCTGTGACATAGAACTGTTGATTTTATTTCAGAAAGCTGCGATAACACAGAATGGATTTTGAACAGGACTGAGGCGACAAGTCTAATACAAAGGTCGATAATAGTGAAGAAATATATGTTTACCGAATGATTATTAAGTTTTTTCATTTGTACACCAATTTCAAGGTTACTGGAGTCTCTTTACTCTTTACTTAACTCTGCAACAAACAGAATTAAAATCAATGAATTATCTGTGCAGATGCAGCAGGTTTTATCAGCTAAATACTGTCTTCAGTTCTTCCTTTTTTATCCTCCACAGCTCATGAAAGTTGTTAATGACATGTGTCCCAACATCACCCGGATCTACAACATTGGAAAGAGTCAGAGTGGCCTCAAACTCTACGCCATAGAGATCTCTGACAACCCAGGAGAGCATGAAGTTGGTAGGTCGTCCATGTGCAGCGTGACTATTGGTTGGCATTCAAATGGACAGGATAATGTGGTAAAAATAACAACACCAGAGACCTCATTACTAGTTTCCTAGTGTGTGTTTTTTTCTGTCTTGTTGTCATTGCACTGATTGCATAATTAATCTCCCTCCATATCTGCCCCCCATTTCCCTAATGACTCCGACCTGTTGACCAGGTGAACCCGAGTTTCGTTACACAGCGGGTTCCCATGGCAACGAGGTGCTGGGCCGAGAGCTCCTCCTCCTGCTGATGCAGTTCATGTGCCTGGAGTACTTATCCGGCAACCAGCGGATCCGTCACCTGGTGGAGGAGACCAGAATCCATCTCTTGCCGTCTGTCAACCCTGATGGGTACGAGAAAGTCTTTGAAGTGGTAGGTCTGCAAGACAGCCATTAGTGACCTCGTGCCACAGAGCTGCGCGCTGATTAAAACAGCACTGAGTCTGCCCGGCAGGGCAACACAAGTGTTTGCAGTGCAGGTGCACGCTGGAAAACAGGTTTGCATGATCTGCCAGAGTTTATAAAATGGATAATGAATATTAAGTGCACATGCACGCCCTGTTCTCTGGTAGAATACCTTTAAAACACATGTCTGTTAAATCAGGCACAGGCAAAGCAAAATGTGGCGTTCGGTAAACAAGCGAGAGATCAAAAGCCCGACAGCGCTTGGCCTCGACACAGCCAATAATATCATGTCATTAAGTGACCTGATGTATGACTGTGCGATACATCCTGTAAACCCTCCGTCTGTCGGAGCTAATGATGTGCCTAACAACTAATTTCTGAGTCAGCCTGTACTTAGAAGTGCATGTACATGCACAGTTAACAGAGACGAGTCCAGTCGACCATGTGAGACCAGCAGAATGGCAGCAGACAGGCCTTTTATTTAGCTAAAACACTCTTGTCTAAATGTCTCCAGTAGCTTTGACTTTCAGCTTAATGTTTACATGTTTTTGCTTCACATTCTCAACTCACAAAGTGTTTGGAGTCATGAGAAGCTGTTGTCAGCACACTTTGTTTGCCAGCGTTGACCTTTTTTCCAACCTACATCATATTTCTTCACATGATCTGTCTTTCTCACTCATATTTTATTTTGTGCACGGAAACTGAGAACGTTCACTGAACCTTCCTCGTCACACAGGGTTCAGAGCTGAGTGGTTGGTCACTGGGTCGCTGGAACAACGACGGCATCGACATCCACCACAACTTCCCCGACCTCAACTCCATCCTGTGGGAGGCGGAGGCCAAGAAGTGGGTCCCTCGGAAAATGTTCAACCATCATGTGCCCATCCCAGAGTGGTACCAGTCCAAAAACGCTTCCGTGAGTCTGGCTGGTGTTATAAAAGTTATTTTCGATGTGTGAATGTGAACACAGCTTCGCAAAGAGGGCCATGAATTTTTTTGTTGAGGATTTTCAGAAATAGTGTCCGCACAGCAGGGAAGTGGTGTTGTTTCCTGGCCTTGCAGCCAGTTTTGCAATGGGGGTGGAGCCCCTATGTGTGGAGTTTGCAAGTCCCAAAAGATGCTTATATTGTCAGTTGGTCAGTTTTTAATTGCCCACAGACATGGATGTGTATATACGTGAATGTATGGGTGCATAAGTTGCCATACCTGTGCAATAAATCCGCAAACTGCAACTTCTCAAAGCCAAAATATTATTAGATTTTCTCTTGGCTTTTTTCGGCTACAGTATACATGAGAGCCTATTTTATCTTTGGCAGGCTGCTTTTTTAATATTGTGATTCCCATTTAGTTTTCACTGGCTTCACCTTCAGGTGACAAATTATCACACTGTGTACTTGTCGTGCCCCCCCCCCACCCCCGCTTCCAGTATAACCAACATATCTCGCAGTGAAGACCATCAGCCTTTTGAAAAGGGTAAAACAGTCACCAGGGCATCTCGGCGCTGTCTATTTCGGGAGGCGCGGGCGCATCCGCCATGTGTGACGAAGAGGCTGTGAGCTAAAATACACCCGGCAATCTATTAAAAGCTCATCCTCACGAGTGTTTTGACGTGAGCGAGAGCCACGGGTGAGTCACACAGCCTCCAGAATAGCAGATGCAGCTGTACAACCGGGATCCCCATTTACTCACAGATGCGTGAAAACGAGCCTCGACTGATTGACTGGTCCAACTTCTCCACAATGAGGTCGCTGTATCTATATGCTGAGGCGATTTTATCGATTTCCTGATTGCAACATTTGATGCCTGTAGAGAGTAAATATTAGTGAACATTGTTTACATCACAGACTGCGTCAACAGCTTTTTTCGATAGCTTCATCGGTCCTTCTTGAGAACACATTTCAAGGCATTGTTTCCAGCATGAGGTAGTTAATTTAGTAATCATACCACTGAGATGATTACATGAATTACATTACCACCCCCCCCCCTCCATCCCCACCACAGGTTGCCTTGGAGACACGTGCTCTGGTTACGTGGATGGAAAAGATGCCCTTTGTACTGGGCGGGAACATTCAGGGAGGGGAGCTGGTGGTGACCTTCCCGTACGACAAAACCCGGTCCCAATGGGTGGCCAGGGAGCAGACCCCGACCCCGGACGACCACGTCTTCCGCTGGCTGGCCTTCTCCTACGCGTCCACCCACCGCCTGATGACTGATGCCAACCGACGGGTCTGCCACACCGAAGACTTTGCCAAGGAGGACGGCACCATCAACGGAGCGTCGTGGCACACCGCAGCTGGCAGTTAGTGTCCATAACTGCCCCTGCACCCCCCACCCCCCCCACCACCACCACCACCACCACCACACTGATCCCAACCGTGTTAAGCAGGATTTTGCTCCACTTTGAGCCTCTGAGCTGGAGCTTCGTTTAGGCAGGCACATCTGCATATTCAATGCCGAGCTTCTTCGGCTGTACTGAAGCTTCCAGGCTTTACTCTGAAACGGCGTGTAAGAAAACTCAAACACAGGCAGAAATGCATGAGGAAGATTTGTGCAAAGTCAACACGAAACGCAGTCAGCTGAGTAACTTTGCCTTAACTTGATGCTGGCGGACGGATACAGTCTCCCTTTTTCTTGGCAGGTATGAATGATTTCAGCTACTTGCACACCAACTGCTTTGAGCTGTCAATGTATGTGGGCTGTGACAAATTCCCCCATGAGAGTGAACTGCCTGAGGAGTGGGAGAACAATCGAGAGTCTCTTCTTGTCTTCATGGAGCAGGTACAGAGGCAGCAGTAGCCCCCGCAACACACACACACACACACACACACACACACACACACACACACACACACACACACACACACACACACACA
>JASSRZ010000086.1:8343120-8354606 GCA_032164315.1 Malacoctenus gilli | reverse complement strand
ACACACACACACACACACACACACACACACACACACACACACACACACACACACACACACACACACACACAAATATAATTTTGCGGTGCACCGCCAGTGTTACACTTTTCCTTCACAGGTGCATCGTGGAATCAAAGGTGTTGTGAGGGACCTGCAGGGTCGAGGGATAGCTAATGCCACCATCTCTGTGGAGGGCATCAGTCACGACATCCGCACAGGTAATTTGCCGTATTCCAATGTGTTATTTCAGACAACATTTTTCACACGAGACTAAAAAACCCCAACTATTTCTTCACTTTTTGTTTGGAAACCTGTAATATCCCTTCTATGGCCGTGGCTGCTACAGTCAACACAGGCAGCTTAAATGTTTCTACATCAGCTCCCCTTTTTTCCAGTTCAGCAGCGGCTGTTTATCAGCATCCTTTTGCTCTTCTGAGGGTGTTTAATGTCAGACTGACAGCTTACAAACTTCAGTGTTTTTAATGTTGCCTGGAGTTCAAACTTAAAACTGCAGAAAAATAGTAGGACGCCATGCTTTGCTCCTATTTTTGAACCCGTCCAAGAGAGGTGTTTCTGTGGCTTTTCAGCTGCTGATGGAGATTACTGGCGCCTGCTGAACCCCGGAGAGTACAGAGTAACAGCCAGAGCGGAGGGCTACGGCCTCAGCAGCAAGAAGTGCGAGGTGGGCTACGACATGGGCGCCACCAGGTGCGACTTCATCGTGGGCCGCACCAACTTGTCACGGATCAAGGAAATCATGGAGAAATTCAACAAGCAGCCCATCAGACTGCCCGTCAGACAGCTCCAAGCTCGCAGGTCCAGGGAGAGTCGACTGGGATGATGGCGACGGTCGGAGGAAAGGATTAAAAACAAACATCTGCTCTGATCACACTGGGGTGACGCCCACTGATGGGTTTGGACCTGCGTCAGATTCCTCCTGAGTCTTGTCTGTGTGAATTGGTGTTTGGAGACTGAAAACGTGGATAGCTTTAAACAAAAGGGGGTTCGTATTTGGTTTCACCCCGAGGTAAACGCTTCAACCCGGCTCTCTGTCATCCCAGCGTCTCTTCTTATTAAGACAAAGACTCCAGTTTTTGATTTGGTTTGAGAATGTCCAAATGAGGAAGACAGTATTTAGACATGCGCCATCATTTACTGAACTATTGACAGCAAATGCTGACTGAATCCGTTCACGTTCCAGTTTATGTTTGAAAAATAATAATAATAAAGTGTTTGGAAGGTGAGATCTGTTCGCCTGACTTTAGCCACTGTGAGGACCTGCCGTGAATGTCATTATGTACAGACTTATTAACTTATGTACTGCAGTTATGTAAACCATTACAAAAGCTTTTCTTACCTGCACTTGTGGAATGTATATTCCTATAAACTGTTTGGACTTGTTGGCATGTTTGTGTCAATCATTCAAACTTTGTTCTGAACTTCTTTGCTCATAGTTATTGAATAAAGATTGTATTTGCACAATTGGGGCTATTTAACTGGTCGTCTGCGCATGTGTGGAATTTAATCATGTTCCAAATCAGTCAAACTATCTTGAAGTGGCTCCTTTTTGGGGGGTTTTGAGCTATTTAAAAGATGAGGAAAAAGTCCATCCTGGGGTCGCTGTGCCTGGTGGCCCCTTTACATTTTTGTTTCATTTTTGAACACTTTAAGCTAAATATGCAGGTTTTCTAATTTGTGCAAGAATCTGTTATGTGTCTTTTCAGTGTAAACTTAACTCATACAAATTTAGAAGCTACCACCCACCTCGAGGAATGGGTTGAAGGTACAAACGGAAGCCAGTGAATAAGCAACACCTTTTTCGTGCACTCTCATTGTGACTGGGGAGAGATCTCAGACTGGCTGCTGCCAGACAGATCACAGACTCATTCCTGCTTTGTTTTTGAGCACCCATTGCAGAGTGAAGTGGAAGTGAATTACATGGTGAATCAGATGTTTTTTTTTCTCTGAAATGTGCACTGTAGCACATTCCGAAAATAACATTCCGCGGTGAGAAATTACCGACAGATCCGGGGCAGCCTTTAAATAAAAAAGAAAGAGGTAAGCCCTCTCGCTGCGAGATTCTCCTTTTAGCGACTAATCTGTGAAGCGCCAGCGGGGGGGCTGCAGTTTCCCCGAGCAGCCAGTGGGTGAAGGATGACAATCATTCCAGCACGGCGCTAACACATGCTGACAGGAAAACACCCACCGTCAAAATTCATGAGTGGTGTTGAGTATTCAACTCATCAGAACTCAGTATTAAAACGACCGGGAGCCGAAGCGAGGTCATAAACTGATTAGGCGTCTGCAGTAACGAGTGATTTACGACGGCGTTGTAGGTTATTTGTATAATTAAAATTAGAATTAGGTCTGATTTTACATTCACTTCAGCTTGATTGAAGGTCCCCGGTGGAGCAAACAAAAAAGAGGAAGAAGAAGCCTCCACTTTCATTTCCATAACTTAGTTGTAATGACTGTGGTTAATTTTAAGCATCATCTCATTTGATTCCTGCAGCCGCCAGATCGTATCTTGGGAGTGTCAGAGTAGGAAGACTCCAATTATCGCAGCTCTGCCGGGGCTTTTACAGATCACTGGCTCGTTCTGACAACAACACCAGCCTTTTCCTTCCTTTGGCCAACATACAATTAGAGGAGGACCTCGACCTCTTTCCTCCTACTGCAAAGGTTGCTGAATGGAGGTCCGCAAACCTGTCATTGCCTCAGAACACCAGAGAGTAGGAAATATCAAAGCTTGTTCCTGTAATCTTACAGCCCTTTTTTACAGATCTACTCGGCTGCTTTGCATGTGAAACACGAGAAGCTTATGCGGTGTTTAGCAGACCAGTGTTTTTAGTGTTCACTGCATGTTGATGAATTCGTGCATTTTTCACATTGACAATGAAGTGGAAAAGTCAACGTAATGCAAATGCCACTTGAGACTTTTTGTCTTTGATGTAACTTAAAACAGTCGCACAGACTTTTCTCAAACTTTGTCTCAAATAGAGCACCAATGCCAACGTCTGACGGTTAGCTTTGAGTCTCGGAAACATGAAAAGGACAAAGGATGATCTTGTTAAACTGTAGAAGAAGAAGTGACACAAGTAAATTCTCCCTCTGAAATGTTTCTTTTTTCCCCCTCTGTGGAAATATTGAGATGAAAGGTGGCAGCTGTTTCATACTGCAGTGTCACAAAGAGAAAAGGTTGACGCTGAGCTATAGAACGCTAATTTCACGTATTTTCCTTTGAGACACTCTAAGATTACATAAAGTGAGACCCAGCTTTTGTTCTGAATGTGATAACACCACATTCTTTCTTTCACAACTCGTAGGATGGACAAATTCTTTCGACATGCACAGCAGACAATCCTTATGTGCTAGGACGGACGGGTGAGTCACGTTGGGATGGGAGGAGCAGGGTCGGACAGTGCGCAGGGTGTGCAGTGTGCAGTGTGTGTGTGTGTGCAGTGTGTGCCACTGAGGCTCGCCGCTGTGATACCGTGCAGATGTGTGGGAAGACACAAGCACCCGGCCGACCTTGCCAGCAGTTTAAAGAGCAGCGCTTCTTCAGAAGTCGGTCCAGCCTTTGAAGTGTGCCGAGGGCCGGCCAGGATATCACAGGAGCGAGTCGCCATGCGGCGTAGGTAAACCAGCTCTTAACCTCCCAGCCCCGCTCTGCTCTGGAGCTGTGCGGACAGATTAGGCTCTCTGCAGCCTCGATGGACATCAAAGACGACAAGCAGATAAGCAAAGGGAAGGAGGCTGGCCAATAAGTTGGGCAGCCCAGAAGTGAATGAGCTGACTTAAACTTTCACATCGGGGGGAAGAATACGTTTTAGAGTCGTACCGGCAACTGATTGGGATTAACTTCAGCACATTGTCTTTAGTATCTTCAATACTGATAGAATCAGGCCTGTGTAATACAAGTCAAATTGGTAAAGGTGGTGTAAAAACAAGCAACCAGAAGTGCTTCAAATCAGAAGAAAAACACCTTTTCTTTTGAACTCAGAAAGTGAAAGTTTATTTTTAATATAATTAAATCCTTAAATCCTGAGTTTTATTGAATCCTTATCTCTCTGAGAGGCAGAGCAGGTTTGTTTTAGAGAGATGTTAACAGTCTTTCTCCAAAGAATCCAATTCATTGGCTGTAAAAACAAACAAGCTTGAAAGCGTTCAATCTGCCGACCATTTGAAAAAAGCTGCGTGCAGTTGGGTTCTTGATCACTCAAAATCGGAACAATCACACAATTTGAAACTATTTACAAAGCCTCAAGCGAAACTATTAAGCTCTAAAATGAGTCTCATGATCAAACGGTGCAGTCAGAATGTGTCACACATTCTCACAGCAACCAGTCAAACACTCAGCACATGGTGGCATGTGGGAGAGAATAATAAGCACCACATGCTTTTTTTCCCTTACTCATGTAGGAGTCACGCTGAATTTTCCATCACAATTATCCTAAATTCACCTACATGTCATTCAGGCGTGGAGGCAATTGTTATGGTTCTTTTTAGGGAAGTTTGGATGAAGCACAAAGCAGCTTTCACAGCAATATGGAGGCTTTGGCTGAATAAGAGTCCATTTGTTGAGTCTGATGCGTGCAGTGCGATCTTTTGTGGGATTAAAATCCACTAAATATTCCATTTACTTACATTCTTCTCATCAATCTTTACACAGTTGTTTTGGGTATTTGTGAGTTCACTAAGTGTTCCTGCACATGGGTGATTTCTGAGAAAAGTAACCTTTCTCGCAGCGTTCAGTGGAAACCCTCAAAAGTATCATCTTCAGCTGATAATCACAAGCTTCCGAGGAGACTTTTGATTTGAGCAACTGAGAGACAGACAGTGATCGAGGGAAAAACAGCAAACATTCCCAGGTGTCCACTTCTCACTTTGAGTTGTGGTTTTCTTCACTCTCCGGGGGGTCAGTTGCCCGAGTGGGCCGAAGTCAGCCATGATGAAGCCGCGTGTTACAGATGGTGCCACCCACCTGAAGATAATCACCAGCTCCTGGGGCGGTAATCAGAGTATAGAATCTCAGCCGTTTAGGAGTATAAAGCCGTCTGGGGCAGCAGCCGATGTTGTTTCATTACCACCCGCGTAGTGATGTGGACAAAAAGAGCTGCTTCCCTCTGACACACACTGATTGCACCTAAAAACAGTCCAAATTGCCTCCAATACATGAAAGTCGTAACTCTCCTCGAACCCGACCGTTTCCCCCGCTTTGTGGCCAGGGCTGATGCATTTTCCAACTCACCCCAAATGAACGAACGCACGGACGTGGCTTCGTATTGTCTTCTTTCACCATTAAGAATAGTGAACTGGCAATATTTCAGAAGGTGACCTATGACGTGTGTGTGTTGGGTCAAAGTGAGTTTGGCTTTGATCTAAATTAGAAGGAAAGTTATGAACTATAACGACAGAAAAAAGCAGATTATTGAAAGCAGGTTGTAACATTTTTTCCAGGTATTTAAACAGACTCTCCTGGCTAAAATCTACAGTTTAATGAAATCGTCTTGGTCATAAATTAAAACAGTCCTCTTCCTCATTTTCACCAACAGAACAATTACAATCACCATTGAAACTCAACAGTGTCATCAACAGATGGTGAAAGCAGCCATCACAACCTGTCGTCATCATCATCGTCATCATCGTCATCATCATCATCATCATCATCATCATTGTCATCGTTTTTTCCCTCAGTATCACATCGAGCAGCAGCAGCAGCAGCATCAACCTAAGGTTTCATGAATAAAGTCAAAGAGAACAGAACACTTCAGGTAGTCAAGTCAGTCACCGACAAACAAAATGAGGTATATTACACTCAACGCACCGTCACTTGACTGCAACAGTTAAAACCTAATTCGCATCTTAAGCAGCACATTTTTGGGAAGAAAAACTCCTTCAAAAACCAGTTACAGTGTCATCATAAATTACATGTACATATCAAAAGACCTAAAAATACTTTTCACGTTGTTATTTATCTAAATCTCTTGACATATAAGTTCACCTTGTTTTTGTTCCCCATCAATAAACATCATTTACAGCAAAAACATTATGTGCATCAGCAAAAGATTGGCCACAAAAACCAAGACGAAGGGCGAATACAGAGGCAGGTTCTGAGTGATGCCAAAGAACTGAAGTGAATAAGGCAATGATTGATTCCATCCGTGTTGTTCATATGTGACCGTCAAAGGAAAAACTGTAAACCATGATTAATTACAGAATTTAAGGCATTAATTTCTCCTCTGTAGAATCATTAAAAATCCTTGACTCATGAACCGCAACTCAAAGAAAAATATTTATCAGTTTATGCCTAAATAAATAATTTATTCCCATCTCTTTTATGTCTTTAGAAAATAAACAGCAGCTACTGGTATTCGGCTCACTGGGCAATATGTAATGTTTTGGCACTGAGTGTTCAATCTCTTTCTCACTGTTGGACATAAATGCGCTCTGTTCCCGTGAAAGGATGTCCCAGTGAACGGAAAAAAATCAGGTGTCCTTCAATATTCTACCACTATATAATAATCCCTGTTTCCTGAACTAAGGTGCTTCAGCTCCCGCCCCCGCCCCCCTTCCCCTCCCTCACCCCCCTGTACAGCATGTACAGCATCCCACCTCCATGCCTAACAGAGCCCAGTCACAGCCCTCTGTCACAAAGCTGCCGGCCTTCTGATACAGAAAAATATACATGTATATATAAATATTGTGTACAACAATTCGTGGGGTAATCCAGAGGGCTCGTGGGCTCAAACCTGTTCTCGACAGATGTCTAGGAACTACGACAAGCTTCTGCAGAAGTAATCAGAATACAGAAAATATCTTACTCGATGTCACATTAAAACACAATTTCATCCATCCCTGAATAACTTAATCTCATTAAAGTCGAACACTTTAACCCTTTAACATCCACACTGAAGAGAAAAGGAAGGAAAATCAAGCAAGTTTCTAGAACTTGTTCAATTTTACAGGAACTTAATGCAACATGTGAGCGTTAAATGTTAAAAATGTTTGGAGGAAACTGTATTTCTTTGTACAGACAAAATGCAAAATTCTTCAATAACATCCCAAAATATATAATCTCTCTCTTCAATCATTGTTCTTCTGTTTTGCACGTGTTCACTGTGATAAAGTAATGTTTGTACAGTGGTTGAAGGGGAATTAACGTGATTAGCGTACTCACAGCACATTGCACAACCCACGACTAATTCAAACAGGCGCCGTCTCCTGGGTAATAAATACACGGTGGGACTCTGCCTCCAGATTAACCATCATTTTTCTATTGCCAGTATAAAACTCGTACTCATTCCTTTTTTCATGGCGATTGTAACTCGTTGCATTGTACGCAGCCATATATAATTCAATTAAAACGTTTCACTGGCTGAGCTTCTCTGTCAGGCGATTTCTTGGTCCACTGTTGCTAAAGGCTTGGAGGTCAAAGTTCAACAGTTTCCAATGTAAAAATACAAGTGTGTCAGTAAAAATCCTGATATTATTACAAGTACTTGTTTTACTTTGAGACAGCTTTTGGAAGAAAAACTCAGCCTAATGAAGCAGAAACAACTGTTCATAGGAGCGTCTGTCACGAAATGACACCTGGACACTGTCAAAGATCTTCGAAATTAAGTCTCAAATAAGTCGATGATCCACTAATCCATTTTTTTTGCACATGTTCACAAGCTAAAACTGATGGTGTAAAAGAAGTACGGTCACTATAAGTGATTGCCCAAAGACACGCTGTACGTTGCCCTTCAAGTGCCACCAACTAACATTCAACATGGAGCACGTACAAAACACGAAGTCTATTTCTTAAGTTTCACCACTGACACAAGCAAAATGATTAAATCTGCTTCCAGCGTTGTTGCTATCCGATCTGTTTGTAAGGTTGTATCGCCTATGGTGCAGTTTGTCAAATTATCGGCTCATCTAACTCAACAGAAAATACATCTTGCACATGACTTTTTTTTTTTCCCTTTTTCGCTTCATCGTGTCCGAATGTGTGAGAGAGCGTGAGGCAATCTCTGCAGGTTACTCGCGTCCGAGCACAGACGCAGGCGAGTACAGTCGAAACACGCTCTGCTTGGCTACACGACCTGAGGGGCACACGTCAGTCATGACAGCAAAGGCAGCTGGTATGGAGGTCCGTGTTTCCCGTTAAATCTCTGGTTTGAAAGCACAAAGTATCTGTGACCAAAAACAACAAAACAAAAAAAAAATGTCTTTAGTTCAGTGACGGTAAAAATTTATTCTAAAGAATAAAAATTCCTCCAGAGTTTTGCTGATTTAACCCCCATTAGACCTGAAAACCTGAGCCGGGCTGTGTTTTACGCCTTAATGCTCTTAAGAAACAGACTGTTCTACCGTATCAAGTTTTGGTTAGGCTAGTTATTAGTGCTACATACAAAAAAAACATCAACTAGTCACTTGCAAACACGTTGCACAGAATAAATAAAAACAAACAGCCACCTCTATCAATTCTTCTCCAGATAAAATAAGTACACTGCTGTATATTAGGAGAAATGTCGACAGACATAACTATGATATCTAGGTGAATCAAACTGTGTCAGATCAGACTGAGAGCTCCCCCAGTTTCATGTAATGAGGAGAGGAAGTGGCCATTCTTCCTGGCTGAGCACATCTGTCTCTTCCGGCCAACAAGAAATCTGTAGTTTAACGTCCTTGCGGCAAGTTCAACGCACTGATCAGCTGTTCTGGATGCTCAGTATTGAAGTACAGTGCAGGAATTTGCTCGGCTGGACAGTTTTGTGTTTTTGTTGCTCTGTTTTGTGTCGTGTCATCCTTTTTTTTTTCATCTCTTGGCATGTTAGTCCAGATTCAGGCAGACGTGGACGTGATAGGATTAACTTCGTGCCCTCTTCTTCATTGACAATTCAGCTTTCCATGAGCCCATCACTCCGCCGTGGGGATGCCACTGCCCTGGTTGGGGTTCTCGGGCCTGCGTCTGGACGCGTTCAAGGAGCTGCGCTTCAGCAGCCTGTTGATGATGTCAGTGCACGTCTTCTTGTACTGGTGTCGGAGCAGCGAGTACACAAAGGGGTCGCACGCTGCCTTGCTGTAAGCTAAGCACTTGGAGACAATTCCCCAGTGAGGGTTGATAGGCACTGCTGGAAATAACTCCAGGATCCTGCAGGCAAGCATAAAGAGAGAGAGAGAGAGAGAGAGAGAGAGAGAGAGAGAGAGGGAGCGGAACAGCAAGTCAGCATGCTGGAAAAGACATGCATGCCCTTAGCTTATTATGCAAAAATAGAAATACATTTACAAAACGCTGCACTGTTGCCCATAACCTTTCTTTCCTTTGGGGGCAGGATGCTTCTGTGATATTATTATGTAAAGATTTTATGTTTACCTCTGTATTCAGTCATCTCTGCGTGGATGTTTTTGCATGACATTTTTGTTTGCAATCACCTCTATAACGTGGGCAGCTGTGTTCTCAAGCTTCATACATATTTCCCACGTCTTCCTTTCAGCTTTGTCAATTCATGAAGTCCTTTTTTATATGATCATTCTGTCACTCCTTATTTGCACACGGCAACATTTCATTTTAGAAAAAAGCACCAGAGAAAAGAACGAGCTCTCTGAATTAACAAGTATGACAAAAGTGACTGAAATAAAACACATCCGTACCTGAAATAGACTCTATTTATTAAAAAGTGCTTCTAATGAGCTTGTTAACTGATGAGTCAACTGATGACTTGCTGTCGCCAGCCAATAAACACAGCAGTACTTACATTAAGTGACGTATCGAATTTAAAACAGCTTTTTGTCAGGTTTAGAAAAATCTCTCCTGTATTCATTCTCAATATAGGTGTAAAAAAAATTGCCAATCCTCTTGTCTCGCACTCTGTATGATTACTCTGTCTACAACTGAGCCCTGTCAGCACATTGACGCCAGCCTCACATGGGCCAGTCGCCATGGCCGACATTTGCCCACACGCTCGGCAGAAAGAGCACGGACAGGAGGTTAAGTCAGCTGCCACAGCACACAGCGGGGTTTTTACTACACACATGACGACCCTCACGGCAAATGAGCTTCAGAGAGGCTTCTGGTAAAATGTATTCAAATTTAATTAGAGAGGTGCCGTTCACAGAATGAGAGCATGTGCTGCCAGGTTCCGGTCATCCATTTCTGACAGGCTGCTGAGAACAAATTGTCAAGTGTTTATTGTCCAAGTGGATCGATGTCAAAGTCTGCAGTGTCATATTTATGAGGAGCTCGTTACCTTTCGATCAGTCCAACTTCCAAATGTCTGATTGCAATCAAAGATGTTTGTGGGCTGAGTTGGAAGGACAAACAAAGAGCTGACTTCTCTGGACGTCTTGTCAAACTGTGATCAAGGCCTGAGGCCCGAGAATTGGAGCAAAATAAGCCAAAGCAAAGTCAAACACACAAAGTTTTGAAAAAGAATCGATGAAAATGTAGTATTTAGTACATAATTCATGATTTTCTGCAGTGATGAAGAACACGTTCTTCCTCTCGCTGCACACTTTTTATCCTTTAAACTTCTCTCATGTCATCACGTGTGCATCTCACTCAGGCATCATTTGGCATCCTCTCTTTGTCCAGTGATCGATGTGAGTGAAAACTACCTAACAAACGGAGATGCACCCAGCGAACTTGAGGGAAAAAAGTGCTAATGCAGCAGCAGCAACAGCAGAGCAGAGGCATATTACTTATCACAAGGTCAGCCAATCTCATCTTCCAACTCCGGCCAGTGTGAAGAGGAAGCACAGAGGAGGCAGGGAGGAAGCAGGAGGGCGGGGGCGGGTGTGTGGATGGGTGGGTGGGGGGCTGGGTGGGTGCTTGGGGTTTGACAGCAAAGCAAAGGGATGCGTTCACTGCAGTGTGCAGCAGCCTGCATGTTTCCCTCACATCCCCCAGCTTCCCCCAGCACTCACCTTGTGATCACATAGGGAGCAAAGCAGAGCATGAAGGTGCCGATGAAGGTGCTGATCTTCCTGGTTGCTCTCTGCCGCCGCCTCTTCTGTTCCTCCAGGCAACGCTGGCGAACACTAGAGCAAAGGCAGTTCAACTGGATTATAATTAGTGAGCCACATAATTGGGGGAGATCACAAAAAGACAGCGAGGAGTGGGCGTACTTTTGTCTTCAGCTGTTGAGAAGCGGCTGAATATGGGAGGAGTCGGCACGGACAGAGCCGAGGTTTGGTCCTACAGACTCTCACGTGTTACAAAGTGAGGACCTCCACATTAGGAAGATCTGTTCAATTACTTCCTCCGTGTGCGGGAGTGACTTTGTGCGTGCACCTAAAGGCACCGTTGCTGTGATGCCACGATGACACACTGCTTTAGGAGATATTTTATGAAATGGAGGTCATCAGTGTGAGTAATGACAGGCAGGATTTAGAATAGCCGCATGCACCTCATAGACAGCAGCTGTGATCTACTGTAGGCTGGCTTACGCTGATTGATCTCTTACACACACACACACACACACACACGTTTGTATGTG
>JASSRZ010000086.1:8296614-8319351 GCA_032164315.1 Malacoctenus gilli | reverse complement strand
TGTGTGTGTGTGTGTGTGTGTGTGTGTGTGTGTGTGAGAGAGAGAGAGAGAGAGAGAGAGAGAGAGAGAGAGAGAGATCTGAAAATCTATTCATGTGATAATTCCAAGTGAAGGTTCCTTATCTTGTTCATCTTTTTCTGTCAACTGTTTAACTGTCAGCTGTTTATTAGTTCCAGGGTATTTGCAGCAGCAAGGCAGCTCCTAAAAAAATATTTGTTTCTAAAGTGTGTTTACTAATTGTCAGGTTTCTGCGACAATAAGCCGGCCGCCCTGCTCGGTCAGCTGATTAATAGAAGCAAAGCCACCAGGCGTAAAGCCGCAAATTCAGAGACAACATCTCAGCTCGCAGAGAATGGTACGAATAATCAGATCCCGGTTGCCGGAGATACATCTCGTCTCCCTGACAGACTGCAGATTCCACATAAATGTAGCTTGTTAATTTAACTCGGCACTGACATTCCTCCCTGTTTGGCCATCTCCCAGGCTGCACGCGTCACAGGCCCCCGTAATGGACAGCCCGGTGCGCTCAGTGCTTAGCACAGAAAAAGGCAGAGAGGGGAGACATCAACTGCTTTGTGGCGATAATGAATGGAGGCACACAAAAGGCCAGGAGCAGGCCCATTTACAAAGGCTGCAAATACTGCTGCCTAAATAGATAATATTGGCAGCCACTGTGGCTTTTTGCTCTCTTTTTCATGTGGAGAAAAAATGTATTAGGCCATTTGAAGCAAACACTCACAATACCTATAAATCATTTAGAATGACCATTAGAAAGTGTGGCTGCAACCTATATATGCCGCTGAACCGCAAAGATGCAATCCAACGGCTACATTTGCTTTTTCACTGAGACCGAACCAAAACAAGGATGTTTATGAGACGTGCAATGGGAACAAACTATAGAAACATTATCCTATTGATGCTGCAGTGTATCTTCAATGGATTATGGTTGTCTCAGAAGTTAGACATACGTCTTTGTGTGAATCTTTTGAATGAATCTCTGAATCGTCATAAAGTTCATTAGGTTTCAAGCTAAACCTGTTGGCTGGATCACTTCAAAAAAGTTTCAAAAGAAAGTTTGCCGACACGTTTCTGCCACAGAAATATCTATTCGCTGCTCGTCATTCATAAAGAAATTGGAAAAAAAAACTTTCGAAACAAGCCGAATGTTCAGATTCCTGTAATTGCCGCGTCGCTCTCGAAAGAAAACTGGAATTGGAAATAATTTGTGGCCGAGTGTGTGTAGGAAGCTGCAGAGGCAAAACTAACCATGCAATTACGCAGCCGAAGAGTGCTGCAGGATCACAAGTGTCTGTAATGAACTAGTGAAGACACCGGCACTTATGCTGCAGAAGGCGATGATAAAAGCCGACTTGTAATAGCTCGTGATTAAACTTGGTAAAAATCTATTTTTTCACTCGAGCGCCGAGCGGCGGTGAAGAGTCCCGTGGAGAGATTCTGCATCCGTCAGTTTGAAGATGACTCAATGCGCTTCCTCCAAATTCATCACCCAGCGTGCGATACTAGTCATCCTAAAGGGCTCTTCAAGCGCTCTTTTGTTAATTTAGTTAAACATCAACCGCTTGAGTTCATGTTTTACACATTCCTACTTAACACAGGTGGAGTTGCTGCGAATGTGAGTCCATGTTTAAAATAAAGCGTCGCACCATAAATATGCATTAGGAAATAATTTCTTTGAATATGAAATGAGCTGCAAGACACAGTTGTTATCACAG
The DNA here is from genome assembly GCA_032164315.1 of Malacoctenus gilli. NCBI lineage: Eukaryota > Metazoa > Chordata > Actinopteri > Blenniiformes > Labrisomidae > Malacoctenus > Malacoctenus gilli. The sequence goes on along the minus strand of JASSRZ010000086.1, from coordinate 8,317,618 downwards.
ATTGTGCTGCTCATCCGTATAGCTTACATACAGTGCGTTCATTTCGATTTTATACACTAACGGCAGAAAAAGAGCAATTAAAAGGAGGATTTTATGGAGTGGTGGGCTTGAAAATTGTGTTTTTAAATGTTTAACTGGCGTTGCCCACTATGAGTGAGAGGAACAGATTCCTGTGTTAAATTAGAGGCCTGATTTTCAGTTTAATAGCTGACATTTACATGCTTGAAGCAAGCAACTTGCAGTTCGTTTTCATGTTTACAAATTGACGTTTTCAACTGGAAAATCTTTTGTCGAGCTGAAAGAAACGTGAATCAAACATGCTTCATCTTTTTTCTACCATACAGATAAAACTTCTTATTGAAGATTTTTATTTGGTTGCCGCTATCTTCTTACGGAGATAACACTACACAATTATGTTGAATTGCAATTTATGCTTCCTGTTCCTTCACGTGTTTAATAAGATCTTAAAGGTTTTCCATCTCCAAATCCTCCGAGTTTCCTCACGTCGTCCGTTTCGGTGTTAATTACGAGTATCTAAAGAAAAGCTTTTCTTTGGTCACCGGCCAAGATGTTAATTTTATCTGCATGAGCTCAGTTATTTGTTTTGTGGGTTCAGGATATTACTGTGATCCCCACAGTACAGCCTCCAAGATATGATCAATAGGGATTCATGAATAATGAAGAGGCTGAGTGGAGCAGCGGCACTTAATTACAGCTTCAAAAGCCATTCTCGTTAATTGAGGAGAATAAAGGTGATGAAGTGGACTGAACGGCAACAGTACAGTTTTATGGTGTGACTTTTGTCTGTTAGTCTTTAGAGCAGAACTCCTGCCGACAGCATTAAACTACAACAGCCGCTTTTAATTTTACAGCTTTGCACGCTTTTCGATTGCATTTCTGTGCTTTTACTTTGAACTTCTGCGTCTACTTCGGTCTCTCGGTCCTTTCCCTCAACCACCTGTGAGCAGACTATTGTTCTTTTAATGTAAAGGCTAATGCGCTGCATATCCAGACAGTGTGTGGTGGCTGCGAGCAGCAGATACAGTCCGTAATTGACAGCCCTGCCATCTGTTACAGTTATGCGAAATTACGGATAAACTGGTTAACAGACACTTTGGCCCATTGTCTGTTGTTTTGATAATCACCCTTAATAACGGACGGCATCAATATGGTCTTTAAACCTGATTTGGAAGTTAATGGAGTCAGATGGGGGCAGTCAGTGTGTGCTCTGGGGGTAATACTGTTAGAGATGTTCGTAAAGAGCAAATTAAATCAGTCATAGATTGTGCCCTCTCAAGTCGGCCAGACGACCAGACCCATTGAGGAGAAAAAGGAGGGGATTCATATTTTAACCTCTTGCAGAAAATGCACTTATGAGGATGGAAATAAAGTCAGAGCTGGGTGACTGGATGTGAGCGGTTATTACCCAGCGTCTAATGGCTTCCTGTTAGCTGAGGTGGGTTGTTGGGGAGCAGAAACAAAGCTATCCTGACCCTAAACAGCCATTTTTTTCATATGCATTCATGGCTTTTACACAAATTTGATGATGTAGACGGTGATGTTCGCAAAGTTTAGGCCTCTCAATGGATGGCCTCCACCTGCAGCACGTCTGAGGTCAGTGGTGATGTTTCGGCTTTTCATGCATGATAATGACGCTGAAAATGCTTAAAACAAGCAGCTATTCAGTGCTTTGATAGATCATGATATATTTTTCGAATTTCATTAGACAGCAGTGTTGAATGCATCCAGGCTTTTCCAGCTAAAACCTTTAATCTTCATTGTTGCTTTTGAAACATGTCTGCAGTTTTTTGCTCCATTAAAACATTTATTTTATTAAAACATTTTGCAATTTCTCTCTTTGCTCTTCTCCCATATATTTTTTCCCAAATAAAAGATAAATCTTAAGACTAAATAATGTATTGGAGTGTTATTGTTCAGTTGCCGTATCATTAATTTCAGGGAGGATGAAAGTTTTAATCGTGTAGCGATTTTTGAGCAAACTGATTTCTGTTTCACAAACTCAACCCCAATTTTGGAACATGATCAAACCACCCGGAATGATTCACTTTGTTCCTTCAGCTGAATCAAACCACTGATGATCCGGTGATTCATGCCTGGAACAGATTTCCGATGTGTTCACCCTCTGAGCCAAACCACACACTGTTTACCTCACGGCCGCCGCTAACCATTTTTTGGTCCGACTCCACCACATTTGGCATGTCGACAGAGATGTTTGGGGTGCCAGAGGTGTTGTTGGTCGGTGCCACCCCCCCCCCCCCCCCCCAGACCCTGTCTGGTGAGACACGGCGTGGAACAAAGGGGGCCGTCGTCTGGAGCCGGTATGGCGTTACGCTCACTCAGAGTTCAGCTGAAACACGGCACCCATGGCTCCAGGTAACAGCCCCCGCTGACTAAAACCCCGCTGGGATTCCTTTGACTTTATCGCAGGAAGAATCTGAACTTTGTGAATGGCAATACACACAGGTGGTGACACGTCCCTACCCAATTACACGGGTCCTCACATTATTCAGACTTGTCAGACCTGATAGAGGAGTCACTGGATTAATACCGAAAACAACCGCGTTCATGGTGCAAAATCAAACACGCGTGGTGCTTCGTTTTCAATTAAAAACTTCCGAATTGACGTGACTTTAAGTCCGTGACATTCACGTCCCTGCAGGTTAAACAGGGAAACCTGTGTGAGATCGCTATCAGCCATGTGTGAAGAGATCTCAAGAATAAGCAATGGCGCGCGGGTTTAAAAGGTGAACGGTGGACCAGAGGCAGGATTAATGACGATCAGCAGACAGTAAATAAGAAGAAAGCGTTTGCCTTGTTGAAATGTGAGGAGTGATGTCATTCACACGACTGAAAGTGAGAGGCCGATCGGGGTAGACACCGTTAGGTGAGCTCTCAGCCCTTTGTGTGACACCCTGCCTTCGCCCCAAGGGTCTCGTCCGCGCCACGAAGTGCGAGAGACGCGCCGATTTGTGCAGACGTTCAGGCCTGTCGCTGCTTGAACTGATTCCCAACACTTCTGCCGGCAGTCCACGGGCAGCGAGCGAGCCACGGTCGCGGCAGCTATTGATTCATTGTGCATTTCATCTTAAGTGTCAGATGGAGGTTGCTCTGTGGATGGCATTTCATGTCAGCAACCCCTTAACACTTTGTTCTGCGACTGTAAGCCAGATACAGTATCGTCTTCACCCCCCCTCCCCTTCTCAAACACTTGCCTCAAGTGGATGAGGCAGGAAACGTGCAGTGACAGTTCCTGTACCTGACACGCCGTCCCTGCTCCTGGCAGGCAGGTCGTCTGGACCACACAAAGCTCAACGCGCTGAGAACGAGCCAAAGCCGGACGCAGTCTGTCTTCCTGCATGACAAATTATTCCAAACGTATTAGCTCTGCACAGAGGCCCTGTTCTTCGGTTAATTTGACATAACATCACACCTTTTCACTCTACGTGTTGCTGCTTTGACGACACAAAGGGAACTATTAGTATTTTTCTCATGTGTCTCATGTGGCTGATGCAGAAACTTGTGTCATGTCGTCACCTTTCGATAAATCTGCAAGTACTCGTCTGTGGTTCCATTCATTCAGTAATTGCTGATCAGCAGCTATAATCCTTCGCTCTTATTTGTTGGAAAAATTCCCGTCTGATGTCTTTGTCTTGCTTTCCGTGCGTTCTCCGCCACCAGCTGTCATAAGGCTACTTTTTCATGCATCCCAGATTAATAGACTCTCACTCACTCTGAAGTGTCCCATGCTATTATAAAACAAGCCATGTGGCATCCGGCCAAGGCTGCAATATAAGACACAATTGTTTCGTGGAGGGTTTTTTTTTTTCCCCTGTCTTTTCGTCCTGTTTTAATGCACAGTAATAAGTAAGTAAATGGCAGAAAAGATGTGTGTCTGAAATCGCAGCGGCCTTTGTTGTCGATAATTAGGTTAGCAGCAAGAGTGTGCAGGTGCTGAGGGTGTGCTGCGCGCTCGTGTTGTGTTATCGACTTGCTCATATTCGCAGGCTGTCAGGGGTGTCGCACTTCCCATCAGCCCCCAAAGCTCACCAACCTCTTCACTATTAAAATGATCACTTTCAATAGCAGACAAAGGAAAGAGGGAACATATCTAGTGCAGGGTATTTTCCCCACCTCTAATGCTTATCTGCCTTTTGATGTCGGCGTAATAAAAGGCCTATTGGGCTTCCACAATGACCTGCAAAATGGACAAGGGCCGATATACTGGGCTCTGACTGTCGCTACCATTAACTAAAAGGCCTAGACATTATGGAGAGCCGGGGATGAAAGTACACGGGAAAAAAAATAATAATTGAAAAATTGCCTAATGCTAAAGTGAAAGAAAATGGAACTGTGAAAAGGCACCGTAATATTCTGTTATCCCCTGTAAATGCAGCCAAACAAGAGATGCAGCCCGGCATTCTTTTTGAAATGGATGTGCTTCAATTACCTGCATGTCTAAATCTAGTTAAGGCTTCCATTGTCGGGCTGGAAACATAACAGGCAGTTTTGATGTAGTGTTAAAGCGTATTATGCCCTACAACCTACATAAAATCAAGAGAGGGATGACTCCATTCAAAATGTGGAGGGGAATTAAAGCCCGCAGTGAGAACAAGGTTAATTTAATATTTATTCTGTTTCACACCGTCGCTTGGATCCACGTTCAAACACTGTCGCTCAATATTTTTCAACTTTAAGCAAAAGATTCGACGTTTGTTAATTTTTCAGAGGTCATTTTATTGAATGATTTTCCAAAAACACTTGGATATTCATTCCAAAATGAAATTTCTTTTTGCTTTTGTAATGAATTCAACAAAATTCAGAACTATATATATGTTCATGATTCAGAAAAGTATCCTAGGTATGTAGTGATGAATGAAAAACCAAATGTAACAAAGATGATAAAGTAAGTAAATTAAAAGTAAACTAATTTCTCACTAATCCTTTTTTTTTGGCTCACAAAGCGACAGTCTGACATGTGGAGGTCAAAGGTCAAAGTCATGAGTGTCTGTTCCTCTCTAACCAAAGGTCAGGAGTCTGCAGATAGGGTCACGAACCGGGGAAATGGCCTCAGAAGCAGCCAGAAAAGCACTCTGTTTTCAGACTCCTCAGCACCACCTCGCAGTGTAAAAAGTCGAAATTGATGTTTTTCCTCTTCTCCTCCCTGCAGGTAACAGTTAAAATGTTTAAGCGAGGGTCTCACGGCTGGCTGGGTAAAACCCTGAGTGCCACGACAACCGTCCCGTCCAACACCAATGTGATCTTCAGGATCAGCGGCGAGGAAGCGGATGCCAAAATCCCTGTAAACACCATCCACAGCATCACTCTCAGCATATGACGGATAAGAAAAAAAGGAGGCTCGCATTCTTAATGTTTGAGTGTATAAACGCAAAAAAACAAACTGTTACTTAAGCTGAAGTGTCATTCTGTTTCTACTGAGTGCCTTTTTGATATGCAGTGTTTTTACTCTCTACCAAAAAACTAATTCCTCACGTCTTTCGATGTGCATTTATTTAAAAAAAACAAACAAAAAACCCTCAGATCTGCCAATGTTTCCATTTCCAGGATCCTGAGTGGCAACGTTATGTTAATGAAGGTGGTTTGCAGACAATTAGCCTGATTAACTTTCTCTTGTTTTGAATTTTTAGGGCTGGCCCACACTTTACACTCGCCATTAATCAATCATTATGCGGGCTGATTATGTCACATCAGTTCAGGATTGAAGTGTGTAATGTGTTAATTGTGGCAGTTGAAAACGTGGCGGCCTCTGGCGCGGCGAGCACGGCGCTGCCTCGCCGGGCTTTAATGGGAAGTTATTTACGGTCTGTTTAGACAGTGTAACTGTAAGGTGCTTTATTAATATGCTCCACCGCACAGAGGGGACGATAACGGATTGAAGAGCGCCCGCGTGGCAGCCACCAGCACCATTCAGAACTGTGTCTGAGTCACTTTCCATCAGTTAGCAGGCTTCCACAGCTGCGCTAACAGCGAGCAATTGTATTTACGGGGCCTGGTCACAGGCAAAATGAAGTTATTTCCATCAAGATATCAGTGCCTTTAGCTAATGCAATAGAAGGAGCTCTCTCTCGCTCTCTGCTGATGGTATCTCGTCGCATGGCATCTCTACCTGAAACATCATTACACTCTACTCACTTTTTCAAACGTCTGTTTACTGTTTCACCTGAGGGACAGATCACTGATAGGTAAACAATCTGTGTTTTGTTCGCTTTGGTTTGTGCACATTAGACAGGACTTCTGCTTGAATTTTGACATGTTGTGACGAGTTTATTGTCTCCACATACACATATGTCAACTTATTGTCCTCAGGAGCTGTTTGTTTTTCATTGAACTTGACAAACATTTACTGTATCAGATGAGAATCACTTAAAGGAAATTGTATATAATCTGATAAATTATGGGTGCATGCGTATTTTACTGTAACTCACTGCCATTAATTCAGGCTGTATCCAAACTCAAAGCACTTTTTGGTTGAAGAGCAAACTGAGGAAGCATGTTTTGTCATTTTTTTAAACAAACCCATCAGGTAATTGAAAAAAAAAAAAAGCATGGACGTTTTACATATTTTTTCATGTTTTGTTTTGTATTGTTTCTTTGTGTGGTAATAAAAACATTTGATTAATAAATGATTGACGTGGAAAGATGCATTTGTTGCCAGGTTTGTTTCTCTAAAAAAGTTCCTGATTACTCCCCTGAAGCAGTGTGCAGTCCTGCGATCCAAAACAGGCACTATGAAGTATCTGCAATAATGAACTCGATATACAAAGTCATTTGTCACCAGCGGGCCACAATGTTTCCTTAAACTCTTATTAGTGAGATGGAGGGCATCCATCAACAGCTCCCTCTGCTCTTTGAAAGCATGCAGCCCGTCTCCAACGCGGTAAAAGACTGGAGATTAGGAATGGATGACTGGCCACAGGGACAAAGAAAACTCTGTTGGCCAGTGTGGCCGGCGACCGGGAGGGGAAGCGGAGCGGAAATGGACATGGAGATCAGACCAGAACATAGTGTGACAAGGTAACAAGGTAAACCGATCCAGGCCACAGTTCCTCTGGAAACTGAATCAATGAGGGTTCTGTTAGAACGGGAATCCTCCAGCATATCGAGTTGAGGTAAATCTATGGAGGCAAAGATTCAGCTGTAAATGCGCAGTTATTCTGTGCAGGGAGCACAAACAGCAGCCTGCAGACACAAATATTGACTTGTTTGGCTGTTTTTATTGTCCAGCCTGTGCACGCAAGGCAGACTGTGGGCTGCAGCCAGGTGTCCAACTTTGACCTCTGGACATTTACTGGTTCCTCGGGTTGCCAGGTCAGGTGTTCCGTTTGACCTTTTCCTCTGGAGAGAAAATGAAAATGTAGAGGAGCCTGAGCACAAAGCACAGATCCCTCTCAGGTGACATGTGCCGCAACAACAGACTCAGACACGCCATCCAGGCTGGGCCCCGCGGTGCCCGTGTCCGTGCTGGTCAGCGAGGACGCGTACGACTTTTCCTCTCTCCATTGTTGGCCAAACTTCTCTTCCACCTGCTTACGCTCGGACGCAGCAAGATTTTCAGCCCTGAGCAAACAGTTTGACCCCATTACGCGAGCGCCTCATCTTCTGTCATTTTGCTGCTTCACCTCGACTCGCTCAAAGGTTCTGATCAGGCAGAGGTCAATACGTGCTCTTTAACTGTAATATTTTCTGAGATACAAGCCGGCTGCGTCTGTAAAGGGCCCTAGAGAGGAAATTGTGTTGCACTGAGAGTCTAACCTCACGGGGGAAAAGCTATGTTTACCGTAAGTGGGGAAACAGTTTGGGATGACTCCTGGCTGTGATTGTGCCCCAGCATAAACACTCCGAACACCAAAAATGCCTGAAACTGCCTGTGAGTTTGGATTCGACAGTTAAGGATCAGAGATGTCACTCTGCATTTCCTGTTATCTCAGCGGCTTTTTTTTTGCAAAGTTTTTCTTTTTGAAGGGAAAAAAACTGCACAGAACATCCTGGTCCATCAATGTTTCAAAGTTAATAGTGTTATTTGGGAGTCACAAAAATCAGTTGGCAACTTCATCCTGACTCGCCTTTCCTTTGAACAGATGTATGTAGAGGTCAAGTGTGTCTATGCAAAGAATGCATCAGCGTCGTGAATATTTTAATGCATTTCATGACAGCATTCAGCGTGATCGTGATCAAAATATGACCATGTTTTGCGGGCTTTTGTGCGACTGCGATGTGCTGCTGAAAGGCCGTCCCTCCAACACACACCAACCTCTGTTCTGTCGCCTCTCCTCCCAGCGGACGACAATGAAGCCCACTGAGTGTGAAAGCGGGAGGATTTATGAGGGATTAAGTGTTATTGCACCTCTTGCAGATGTTCAAAATTAAGTGTCATCAAGATTGTATTAAAGGTTCAATTAAACGTTGAGTTTTTAATATGACTCAGTGTCGCACCAAAAAAGAAGAAAGAATCGCACAATTGTGTATTCATAAATAATGAAGTAAATGGGCACATGGTCAACAACAGGCGGGGGGCTTGTTGAAATTAGCCAGTTTTGAAACAACTCTCGAAAGCACTACACTTGTAAAAACCTAGGGGACAACAAAAGACAGCCAGCAGTGAATGAAACGAAGCTTCCTTGCCAATTACTGCGGCGAGCGCGGCCACGGCGAGGCTTTTTTGTGCATCACACAAGCAGTCTTTTCTCCCCCTTGTCCCCGGCTATTGAGAGGGATACATTAGCCAGGCGGGATGGAGGCAGTGGAGAGGAGCGGAGCAGAGAGTTCGCAGTCATACAGCTCACTTCACGCCTGGTGTTGCAGACCTCTCTTATGATTTCACTCATGGTGCTTGCAGAGAATGTGATTTTTACCATGTCATTTTTGTCTGCCTCCTCTCGCACACTAACAAAGAAAAGAAGGCAGGGAAATAAATGCGGACTTTTATCTTGTTTAGATGAAATGTAAATATCAAAGCATTGAACCACAAAAACAGCAAGAAACACTGAAGTTTTATAGAGTTGAAGTCACAAATGTTAAACTCATTTTGTTTATTAGATCTCAGTCGGAAAAGTATAAAAGTACCATTGAAAATGTTCACATTTCATGCCATTTTTTGTTGAAAAAAATAACTATTTTCATCATAAGAAAACACAAAATCTACTTTGCCACAGCAACTCTTTTATGAGTCAGAATCAATCAAAAGTTTTGTTTTTTATCTGCTGATGAAACAAACTTATCAAATCTCGAGCACAAATTATTTGGACAGATCGAGACAGTTTGTGAGGTCATCACGGACGCCAGATCAGACCTTCTGTCAGGCCAGTTTCGGCCCTTTGGTTCCATGTTTGACACCTCTGGTTCAGCGGGACTATTCAAGGCTTTATTTCTGCCAGTCCTCCTCAATGCAACCAGTTAAATGGAGCATTACGTCCATACAAACCATCAAACTGAACCAAATGAATCCAATTGTAACCTGGACTTCTTTCACCTGAATATGCTTGCTGCACCACAACACTGATACAACGTGTTATTGTATTATTTTTTTTTGTCACCTGCGTGCCCCTGGACCACATCAGCGAACGCTCTTTAGTTTGTTTTCAAGCCTTTCCAGCGAGCTCTGTGGGGCCGCAGTCGCGTGTGGGTAAATGCTGGGTTAATGCTGCAGATAACCACATCCATCACGCCGTTTCATTTGCGCTGTCCTCTGACCTGTTCCACATAATGTTGTGAAATGTGTCAGGTGCCAGATTATTGGGAGGTATGACGATCAATACGTGAATACGAGAGGGAGCCCTGTGCGACGCTGCTGGCACGGCTGCGGAGTAAACCTCCATCCAGCGTTTTGCCGCCTGCCACAAATCTGAAAAACAAATGGACTCGCCCCAGGCAAGAGCCATCAATAATAATATAATGTGTGGACGATGATGAATTAGAACCAGACTTCCCCATGCACGGCTGTTCTATGTACTGAAACGTCGTTAGATGAACAAATTGATCCCCGCGTTCACATTATTCACGTTGGTTTGCTTAATCTGCGCTTGAGTCGATGGGACAACACAATGTTTCACTTCACCGAATTCAGAAAAGTTGATAATGTCCAATAATCAAAAGCTGTTTATGAAAGCACCTCCTTTTTGTCTCATTGATTTAGCTCCATAATGCACGACAGTCACTGATCACTCAGACAGGATGCACTTAGGAAATGACAAATGTATTTTAAATTCAATAACATCGATTTTTTTTCTCCCCACTCTTGTTTAGCCACAGGTTGGAGTTTACTCACATAGTGCCAAAATAAATTCATGCATTTTCAAAAATACAAGTACAAACAATCTCTCGGTGAGAAAGGAAACATGCTGATGGCGACCTTTGCTGGATTGTTTTGGAGAAAGTGGCTTCACTAATCGTTTGCTGTCCGTTTCTTGCTGACCTCCAATCGTGGGATGTTGCAGGTATTGCCTGGGGCTCTGTCTTTGTTGGATAAACATCTAAAAGACTGCTACAAATTTGCCTGCCTGAATAGATCAGAGTGCAGGACTCTTTAAAGCTTAAATGATCTGATTATTTCAGGCTCATCTTCCCAGTTTGGGCATCAGACGCACATGCTGAGAGAACAGACTCTGAGCAGCCATGGCGCTGTGCAGCCATGCTTGCATGTCAGTTTCTGAATAAACTAAATCCCTAACTCTGATTTAACTTGACCAGCCTCCAATTCACCCCCGCAATGGTTTAACTTCCACGGGTGTTGTCTCCGTTTAAAAATCTGCATTCAGACTCTGGGAATTCCCCATCAACAGCCTACATATTTGCTTTAGTTCTCCAACAATGCAACAGTCAACCTACATAAACATCTATAGATTCATACTTAAACTATGTAATGTTACTCAACAGAGGGAAAACCAATAGCAGAAACCAGCGAGGAGCTGCTTTATTTCTGCTGCGGTGTCACTTAAGACTCATGAGATCCCCGCGGCCCCACAATGGCCGGGGTGTAGATGTGTCTGTGTGCTCAATACCTGCATGAGATCACAGTGTCGTGACCTAAATGTCACAGGGCAAACCAGGGAAGCAACTAATGACTGAACGCCCCTTGCTGGTCTGTTGCAGAAATCTGTATTTGTTGAAACGCAGCTAGGAGTCATTTGAATACCATCAATCTGGCAGTCGAACTTCACTTTGCCTGCTGGAAGCACCATGTTGTCATGTTATTTTGACTTATTTCAGTAATATCTTTTTTAGGGAAACTCTTGTTTTTCTATGTTATTCTCAGATTATATTCCGAATAAAGTGAATAAGATGCAGGTGGTAAAATCTATCTAAGCATAGAGACATGAAAATGAGATAGATTCACAGCTACAGATAGTTAACCAGATGGTAGAGTGTGTTGTTGTTTTTACACAACTCGGAGCCACATCACTAATCAGTTCCTGATTTGCTCAAACGGATTCTTCTCGTTTTCATTAAAGCAGTGATGTGACACCAACGCATAATTGGCTGATAATAGTCGGCTTAAAACTGTATTCTTTGGGGGGGGGTTTGCCAATAACATCTAATAAAGCAGGTTGAAATGGATACAAGCAGTCAGCTACAACTTGCCTGCAGTCCCCCAGAAGCACAGAGGAAACTTAAGCCTCAAAGAGGTGGTGCATTAGTTCTGCTAAGCTAACCGTGAATGCTAATTGCAGGAAGGACAAACTGTAACCCTTGCCCTGTGGCCATGAACCCATTAAACAGCACACCGGGCTTGAGCATACAAAGAGGCTGGCCTGAAAAGGCCTGCAATCTGATTTGGGTTGAAATGGGGATAACAAGTTGCTGTTTCCCCCCCAGGTTCCCCCCTGGGAGGTGCCCTCCCTGTATTTTTTGACAGTTTAAGAAAAATAATTGTGTGTCGCTCCAAAGCTGACCGCAAATCGTCCGAACAATGCAACAGGTTTTATGTTTTCAAGTGGGATATGTCGGGTGACACGCCGGACTGCCCTGTGGAGGGGTGGCTCTCAATGGGACATGGATCAGTTATGCTTAAGTGCTTGTGGTTTCGCCCCTGGAGGATATCAACAAACAGTCTTGGACCGATATGACACTTTATACTTTTGAATGCTGTCTTTTATTGGAGGAAACCATCAAACCTCACTTGGCTGCTGTGTTGGCAAATCCTTTAAATGTAGAGCAAAATGTGAATATTTCTGTATTAAACAGAAAGGGTTTTTAGAAGCAGAGGTTGGATTATATTGGCGTCTACTTTCAAATCATTGGATTGGATCCCTTGTTTCGTGGTCGAAAAATGATTGTAAATAATCAAACGTGTATGGAATGGTTTCATCTTCTACTCACTGGAACTGCTTTCTCCTCCACCCACCGACTGAAGCTCTCATTGCTTCGATTGAATCCATTAAAAATAAAGCAAAGGGGCAAATTTTTACTTGTTTTGCAGCCCTTGTTTGAAAACCATCCGTGTCACACATTTCATTTACCGAATGATTAATCTCACGCTGGAAGCGCCGCAGCCTAATGGAACCAAAAAAGTCTCTGACCCCTCTTGTCACGCCCAGAGAGTTTTGATTTACTGCAGACCAGCTCCCAGGTGAGCTGGTCTCATGCCGCCTGGCTGACCGGCCCACAGAGGAGACGGATGGCCGCGAGTGTGAAACCTAGCAGTGGGTTACATGGCCTTGAGGTTTAGCGTCTAATTAGGCCCTAATGTAACTACAATGCTCTCGAGGAGATGTTGTCTCGTCCAGCGGAGCTCTTTTGAAAGCCTCCCCGGGGCAGCAGCAGCTGGGAGAGAGGTGCTGCGGCAGGCCACAGCCGTGTCCAGGGGAAAGAGTCGGGTTTCATTCCCTTACTGGAAACACAAGGTCAAACTATCTACAATTTAGAGGCAAAATTTATAATTATTGGTCACAATTTAGCAATTGGTTACTGCGTGGATGTAAAATTATCACATACAGTATTTTCATTTTGAGGATGCAACATACAGTGGAGTCTCTGTATTAAATGGGACAAGATATTTAATTATTACAAAATACACACGTTGTGTTTTAATGGACAACAGACCTTTTGTCGCAGGTCGACTGTATGAGGAAGTTGAGTTTAAATAGGACAAAAGTAAAATTGTATGTTTTAAAATTTAAACCTTTTTCAAAGCATCTTATACATTTTAATTCCTTAACGGTTTTCAGGAAGCTCCTGAATAGTTGGTCCAAGAACCGTGAAATGTTCTGGTGTTGCTGTGAGCATCTCTGTTCATCAGTATAATGAAACAGAAGACAAACCATATTGCAGATCGCTGTCAATATTTTCCTGATGCATCATGTGATTTCCCCATTTCTCCACAGCCCCCCCCCCTACACACACACAAACACACAGAGGACAGTATCACCAGCTGGATATAATATTAGAAGCCAGTCTTGAGAGATAAGGTGTCTGGTTGAAGGTCATCCGCGCCCTCTTGAGTGAACATAAGAGCCCTCTGTGGTTGGGTTAAATGCACCTGACAGGCTGTTGGAGCACAATCACCCATTTTAATTGTCATGTAACGGTTTCATGTAGAGCCGAACTGTCTGCAACACTTCAGCGGTTGGAAACCAGAGCCTGGCCACACCACCACAAATGTGGTCACCTGGATATTTATTAAGGGGCCCGAAGAAAAAGCCTCAATGGAAACAAGCTTCAGAGATAGTTGCCCAGTGGTGATGCAAAGAATTTATCAAAATACTGGCTAAATCCATCCTTTACATCCTTTGCTTCAATGCAAGAAGGCTGATAAAACTTCAACTTCAACCGGTTTAGCTCACAGAAATTAACATTTTTGCACCAAAGTGGACCAATCATTTCCAGGATGCCACAGCAGACAGAGGCAGCAGGCAAAATGAATGGAGCCCCTCATTACGATAACTGACAAGTCTATTTTTGCTGTCCTTTTGGCTGGAGGGCTTCAGGGATTGCATTAGTTGCAAGTGAAAGTCTGAACAGAGGGGAAAAAGACACCACTTAAGACATTTACTGGGCACCGCTCCGCATCCGGAGTTCCCATTCATGTAATGCGAAAACTGCGACAGAAAGGGGTCTGTGTTGCATCCCAGTCTGTCACCAGTGTTGCAACGCGCAACAAGTTTAGCAACAAAACAAACAAGCTTATAGTCTTCTTTTAAACCAGGTTACTCGCATATTAGTTCCTACTTTTGTTCTTCCTGTCTGCGGGTCATCAGGTTTACGGGCTCTCTCCCAACAGTCTCTCATAATAAAGCAGGATCTGGTTTAGGCCTCTGACCTCTGATGTCTATCAGCACGGGTCACTGTCTGGGGGCAAGTGGAGCCCTCAGCAAGATGAGTGGATCATCACTTTCCCTCAACACATCATCAAGAGAACAACCTCTCCTGCCCTCACACATTCCTGCTATTCTCAGGTCTTTCCAATGGCAGGTAGCACAAGTGGCTACTGTTCAGAGCATAAAGTGACTTCTGGTTCAAATTTAGTGAAACTTCAATCATCTGAGAAAAAAAAAAACGTGTATATAAATCGGTTTAATAAAGAACAGAACAAGAAACTGTAAATATTTCACAAGACAGTAGAAGAGGAGTTTAAAAAACACAGTAGAGCTGGTGCACGAGACGAGAGAGAGAGAAATGACAGGAAACAATATGTGAACGGCGCACTGGATGCCAGCAGATAAACCCAATTTGATTGCAGATGGAGCCACTGCACAGTGCACTCAGGTTGACCTGGAAACCAAAAACATCAAAAATGGATTATGGTCATTTGTGTATTTACTGCATCCATACCTGGAAATGAGCAGTACTTATTTCTGTCTGAGATTTTACAGTTGAAACGAGACCAAACCCTCCAAATGTAGATTTCATTTGAATGGATGTTTATTTTTTTAAAATAAAACACAACAAAACAAAGTATTTTTCAAAATACTGTTCACGCAGGTATACGAGAATTACACAGGGTGTCAACCACCATCTGACATCTTTATTTACAACAAACATTAGGTTTTCAGTTTCACAGTCGTAGTACATATAGGAGAGTAACGGGTTGCATTACAAACAACAATAGGTGTCTGTCAGGCCTGCGAGTGTATATTTATAACAGCCATAGACACACAAACTGAAGGCAGGACTTTCAAGTTCTCATCTGTCTATCTTTCAGCTGTCGGATATTGAAAAGTGGGCGGACAAAGATACCGATCAGAATATGCTGCAGCTGGACGTGCTCTTTGTAAACATGGCTGCTCACGGATTCAAAGGGAGGCAAACTGCTGTGCTATGCAGTCTGGCGAACCACAGAGAGGAGGAAGACTCACTTGGGCTTCGTCTCGGCATCTGTGACCTGGCGGATGAAAATGCCGTCCTCAGGGTGGCTGATGTCTCCTTTCTCGTGCATGTAGGAGGAAGCGATTGCGAGCATTGTGCCGTCGTTGTTGAAGGCCAGCGATGCTATGCTGGTTGGGTAGCGGTGGAACTGACACAGGCGCTTCTTGTTGAATGGATCCCAGATGTTCACAAAGCCATCTGAGCCACCTGGCGAGAGGAGATGCTCAAGGTCAGGTTCTAAAGGTCTGCCCTGCGTTACCGCTGAGATACGATCTTATTAACTAAAATCTGTAAGCAAGGTTGGCAGCTCAATAACAAAGGTCACGGGAAACTTGATGAGCTGTAAATTAAATATTACTCAAGTACTAACTACAAAACCTTACCTGTGGCAAAGGTGTTATGAATACTGTGAAAGGAGATGGCATTGACAGGGTAAACATGCTCAATTCCTTCTTCCTTCAGTCTGTGACACTTGAAGGCATACTTCTTCTTCTGAACTTCCTGGCTGGGGTCCAAGTACTCCACAGCCACTCGTCCTTCGATTGAACTCAACACGTAGCCCTGAAGCCAAGACGGAGAAGACGAGGTTACCCAGCAGCTTCCTCACATCAAGGACCAACATCTGCACTCTGACCCTCCATTTACACAAGATTATCTGTCGAGCTGTATATTTCATTGGATGTATGAGCACAGAAATCTTCCCGTCAGAAGCGAACCTGTTTATTGGGAAAGGCTCTGATGCAGCGGGTCTGATATTTGAGACTGGACTCTCTTCTTTGCTGCACGTAGCCCATGTTCCTCAAATCCCAGACCAGGACTCGTCTTCCAGCCGTGCCAACAATCAGTCTGTCTCCAGCCACTGAGAGGGTGTAGACCTTTCACAAAAGCCACAGGAAGGAGGAGGAAGAGATCATTGTCTCAACAAGTGATGATAAAAAATGTTCCTAAAATGCACTGAAAAAATACACTGATATCTTTTCAAACAAGCATCTTTACAAGTTGGTCTAGCCTAGGACTACTGCTCGGACTTCGAATAAAATGAAATGCCAGGAACTTTTGTATGTTTAAAAAATTTAAGCACTTGAGTGCTTTTGTTGCTGTACCTTTTCAGGCTGTGTAAAGGTGCCGGCATTGCAGGGTGTCCGTGGGTCCCACAGCCTGACCGATCTGTCCCAGCTGCCCGTTACCATGACGTTAACCTCTGGGCAGTACTCCACACAACGAATGGGGGCATCATGTATTCCAACTATTGTGTCTGTTTTGTAAAGTAAACATTTCAGCATCAGGAAATAAACAATTCTAATAATTTATTACAGCTATTGTTATAAAGCTGTTTTCTGAGCAGGTTTGCCCCAACCTTGGTCCGTGTTCAAATCATGAGTTTTTAACTGGGCGTCTAATCCACCGCTCCAAGAGTGTGTTGGGTCCTGTGAGCAAAAGGTGAGATCAGTGTTGGCCTGAAGGTTTCTGATAAGAAGTCAATAAATCAGCACTGAACTATGACATACATAAAAAGCACAGTCGAGAACTGGAGCCGTGTGCTGGTACTTCATCCGCATGGTGTTTCCTCCAACATCATATAGACGGACAGTGCAGTCCCAGGATGAAACCAGGAGGAACTGGGCAGTGCTGGGACTGAACTTGACAGCAGAGATGCTGTCCTCAGGTCCCTGGTTCAGTTTGTACTCATTGGAGCCCGTCATCTGCATAAAGGAGGAACAATATTAAGTGTTTTACGGTACAAATATGAGATAAGGATTTTGACTTTTCAAACAGGATTTTTTGTAATCACGCTAAATTAATGACATATATAAGTAGTTGGCTCATTAGAGTGCAAGGAACATACAAAACTTGTGAAGTTCGATTTCACACATGTCTCAGTTTTGACAGATTTTTCGAAAAGAATATCTGCGAATAAATCAGATTTTTTTTTCACTCTTCAAGGAGATTCTGCTCGCCGTTCGTGTTACATGCATCATGCTCCGCTAACGAATGGCTCCTGTTAGCAATGTAGCTTACCACCGCGTCGATTAAATTGCAGGTTTTGTATTGCAGATCACAAAACTAATGTAATAAATACAATCCTGTCAAGTTATCGGACCGCTAATTCCTATTTAACGCTTATTAACCCCAGCTCTTTTACTGAATCCGGCAGTTGCACCGTCCTTCTCCAGTCACACCTGCGTTTGCTAACTAGCCTTAGCTTGCATCAGCTACGTCCAAAGAATTCGCTTTCATTCAACTTACGACTTCGGGTTACTGTTCGGACGCTCCCCAACACGCTTAAACGTCGCAGTTACTTAAAAACAGGCTTCAGCTGTTGTAAAATGTACACATACAGCGTGAAAATACAAGACCACACAATGGCTACATGGAGCTAGCTCCGCTGAAAGCGCTACGACAGCTGTACAAGATTCTGATTGGCTGAAAAGAATATTCAAGCGCGCGCCTGAAGGCTGATTGGTTATTTGTAACTTACGTATTTCCCGTTCCCTTGACGCAGATCACGTGACACCGGTCCCCACACGCACGCGTCTAACCTGATTTTTGGTGAAATATGACGTGCTATAATTGAACCCATTAAATGTTTTTAGCGCTTACAAGCACATGAACTATGTGCTTTGGTAAAGTAATATTGCAGTTTGCAGTGCGTTCAATGTGCAGAGAATTGTTAATGCAAATGTTTGTTAGAATATGTAAACTCGGGAAACATCTGCACACTTTCACAATATGTAAGTGACGTCAATTACTTCTTTTACTGGGAGTTAATTTTTCCCCGACACATTCTACCCATATTTTTGTGTACCTGTTTTGGTTGAAGCAGTCCCCTTTGCAGATTCAAGCAAAATAAAAGGGGGAAAAAACAACAACCAAAAAGAAAACCCATCTTATCCTACCCACCAAAACCTAACATTATTTCGGTAAATTTCTAGACGATACAAACTGTACGAAATCCAAAACTCGACCGACGTTTGAATTGGTCATTTAGCTTTGTGTGATCATATTGTTTGAGCAATTTTTAATATAAAAGACTGTTCTTAAAATATATTTTTTTCAGGCTATTTTAAACCACTGTTTCCCAGGCTCAACATCATAAGTTACTATTTACAGCCTAAATGATCTCAGGCACATAAATCTTCGAAATGACTTTATTACAGGAACTTTTTTTTTGTTTAAAACGGAATACTATTTTTCTTTTTATATTTGAAAATAAAACGTGGTCGCATTTTTACCAGAGGCTTTTTTTTCCACAACAGGTTTGCTGACACACAATATGTTCAAAAAAGGCTGAAAAAACACAAGACTGAACACACCAATAGCATGACTTCACACACGTTACAAAGAAAATTTGAAATATTCATCTGGGGAACGAATCTTTACTGGGTGTAAGATCATAGAATATACAGAATTTCAATGACAATATCAGAGGAAAACATACACGAAACAAAGGCTGTTTTTGGCTCTTAATGGCTTTGCTTTGAAATCACTGCCAAACATTGCGTTGGACAAAAACAATTGTTTGTATCACCTGCAGTTTTTTGGACATTTTTAAAGGATCACATGATTGTCCTCACTATTACAAAGAGAAGAAAAAAAACAGGATTTTCCGTTTAAAATGTGGGTGACTGAGGTCGATGTAGCCAAATGAATGCGGTATTGCACGACATTGGAAATATCAAAATATTCAATTCCACATTTTTACAAACACAGACACAAATCTCTTTAAAATACATATAGACAGTCAACCCCAATTTCCCCCAACTGAATACATTAAAATATATGCACCCTTTTTTTTGTAATTCACCAGAAGTTTTTGATCGTCCCTCTGCAGCCCTCACAGGTGCCTCGAGGAAAAAGCGACATCTCAATAATAATAATAATAATAATAATAATAATAATAATAATAATAATAATAATAATAATAATAATAATAAATACCAAGTATTGGGTTCACTGATTCTACAAAATATACAAAATGTCTTTTTTTTGTCTCAATGAATCCATCTAATTTAAAAACATATGTACAGTGTTAAATGACACGTTCAGTGCTAAACAGGCCTCAGCAGTGGAACTGGGTGTGAATAGTACATGTGGTGGGGGAAGGCGAGGAGCGACTGGCTGCCCGGTGAGTTTGTCCCGGGGCCCCCGGTCGTTTCTGGGGCTCCGTTCTCGTGATAGAGTATCGGGACTCGCACAATCCTCTGCGCCGCCGCATGACTCAGGTTGGCCGCCTCGAGCTCCGCGGCCAGCTGCCTTTTCCACTTATTCCTCCGGTTCTGGAACCAGATCTTGACCTGCGTCTCCGTCAGGTGCAGGGACGCGGCCAGGCCGGCGCGCTCCGAGCTGCTCAGGTAGCGCTTGATGTCGAAGGTGGACTCCAGCTGGAAGACCTGGCTCCGGGAGAACACCGTGCGCGTCTTCTTCTTCCGACAGGGCTTCTTCTCGGAGTCTTGCTCGTCCGTTTTCCTGCTCCACTCGTCCTCATCCGGGTCTGTTTCTTTCTTTGGCTCCTCCGGGTCACTCTCGTCCAGCGCGATGTCATCGTCGGCGCTTTCCTCTTTGGCTTCGTGGTCACTTTTCAGGTGGTCCGGTGAGCGCCTGTCCGGTGCCGGTGATTCTCTCAAGCTCACCTTCTCAGAGCCTGCGAACATTATATTTATCAGCCTTTGTTATTTCAGCCATTTAAATGCAGTGATAACTGGACTCATTTGAAACGAGCAATTCAGTATGTTTGAAGGAGGAATGCTTTGTTCTTTTTTAATAAAATGCTTATTCTTAATCGGGTCACAATACACATAATCCAACCAGACAAATTGTGAATAAATTACGCAAAAACAACACATTTTGATCAAGAACCCTGTCTTTAAGGCCTAAACATTTTTTCCCTGATCTAAAGCAGTAAAAAAAAAACCAAAGAAATACCTGCTGTCCTGAAGTGCGTCCCAAGCGTGTATGGGTACCACCAGGTCGATGCTCTCTCCAAATACTGAGCGGATAGTCCGAGTCTCTGAGCCGGCAACTCAAATCGAGGGAAAGACAAGTCACCGAGCCGAGAAAACAGCGCGCCCTCAAAAACTCCTTTGGATGAGCCCAACAGGGTTTTCGGCTTTGTGGGTTTGTCCTCAATATTCAGCAGGTTCTTGATGGAGAACGGCGAGTCTTTGGCTGGTTGGCGAGTCTCTTGCGTGTCAGAGTCTGCCATCACCGTTTACTTTCCAATAAAGATCACCATCAAAAATAACGAAACAAGAAATAAAAGATCGTTTAAAGATTTCCTATTTGCAGACAGTGTACTGGGGGGGAAAAAGCCCGTCAAAGTGTCTGGAAGATGCGTGCAGCTCCGGGAGGGCGATCGGAGAGTGCGCAGAGATCACCTCGTCAAAGTTGCGCCGGATTGTAATGATGAAATAAAAGTGCCGAGCGAGTTAAAACGCGCTCGGTCGCTGCTATTGGGCAGGTACAATAGCAAATGGGAATTGAGATGAAACCGTTGCGGGGCTGTGACGAGAATAGACTCCAGAGCAAGGAGAGAAAAAAAAAAGGCAGCGCAAGCGTTTTGGCTGCGGGCTCAACGGCACGCACCCACTTACCGTCCAATTAGATTACAGAGGGAAATGTTTCAGGTTTTTTTTTGGGGGGGGGGGGGGGGGGGTAAACACTTCCA
>JASSRZ010000086.1:8271040-8296604 GCA_032164315.1 Malacoctenus gilli | reverse complement strand
CCCCCCCCCCCCCCCCCCCCCCCCCCCCCCCCCCCCCCCCCACTAGGCACCACAATCACCTGTCGGTAAATTGAATTAATAACCCAGAGATTAGCGCTAAGTCTCGTGGCCTTAAATGGTAAATTACGCACATTTTGTCAAAAACAAAAAGAATAAACAAAAGATGAACGACAATGAAGCAACATACAGATTGCGTTCAATGCAGGCTTAATTAGCAGATGAAAGATTTAAAAAAAAAAAACACGATTTTTTTTTTTTTTTATCAAAGCGTCGATGATTCATGGTGTTTTTAGGATGCACGTGGGACCTGCCGAGCTCGGCCTGCTGAGCGTCTCCCGCGTCCGAGCATTGGACCTGCATTAGACCGATACGCAGCGCGCAGTTCACCTGGACCAGATCTTATTGACCGCGGCGTAATCGCGTTAGTCAGGAAGCCCCGCAGGCTCGCATCACATTGAATGCTCGCCGTTGTGATAAGGTCCCTTGTACATGAGCCTCATATGAAAGCCTGCAGACCCGCACGGAGGCGACCGGTGAGCCGGTGCGTGAGGATGACAATAGTCTTGTTTTCTGACGCATGCAACAGTGAGGAGTGATGGTGTTTCTGATCTAACCGATTGGGCTCGTTTGCAAAGGGACATGTATATGTTATAATCGGATTGTTGCAATTAGGAGACAATAAACACCACTTCATCCGTAATAAACAACTTGAACGCTCAAATTAGGGTTGTGTTTATTATAAAGTTATTATGTGAGTGTGTGTTTGGGGTGGGTCGAGATCCTCTATGTTTGAGTAAAAGCGTTTTTCTTCTTTTGCGATAGCTTGATAAAAAAAATAAACATAAAAGCACAAAATATGAGTTAGAAATTCAGCAACTCAATGAAGTTTGAAGCATACGCAGATATCTAATCAGACAAATTGAATTTGCTCAACCTACAAATATGCAGCCTGTCCTTTCAGCTCGTGGAGCGCTCTCCAGCTCTAAAGGACAACACGGTGTTTTGTGAACAGCTACTTGAATCCTTGCATAATTAGAGGTCTCATAGCTGTGTTAAAGATGGGGGCGGAGGAAAGAGGCTGCCTGAGCGCCCCCCCACAAGGCGAAGAGAGAAAAACAGATCGCTGTGTTTTCATCAGATTATGTTCATTAAACTGAGGGTCCACGTGAGTCAGAGCGGATCAGAGGGGAAACCAGAGGACAGTCAATCAATGATGCCAACGCAGGCCCGTGTTTCCCGTTTTTTTGCCGATGGATTGATTTAAAAATAATCACGCAGCTCGTCATGGAGATAATTATGGGGACCAGTGGCTCGCAACCTGTGGTCCGGGACCCCCGAAGGAGGGCGACACAGATCACACAGCGACCAAAGGATGAAAGCAGAGAGAATTGAAGATGTCCATAAATATTTCGTTCGGCTAAAAAACAAAATGCAGTATTTATATTTGAGGTAATTGTTACGGTAAACTAATACATAGTTCGATATAAAAACCTCTGCACAAATATAACTGTCAACTTGATTTTTCCTTTTTAATCGGAGCGAGAACCTCCCCCTGTCTGGCTGACATCAGAGTCGTTCAAACAGTACGTTCCTTCAAAATCGACTTGTAACTATCTTTAAAATTATATTTCTAAGCATAACAAACCTGAGAAAAACCTAATTACTAGTTTTTGTCTCACGCCAAGGATGGGAATGAAAGTGTGTATTGCTTCCAAATTCATCAATGAGTCAATTATGCGAGACAGGCTCTTTTCCTCTCAAGCACCGACATAATTAAATTCATTTAAAAAATCATTAGAGGTGTCAGGCTGCTAAAAGACATGATAATTGACTTTAGGCGGAGAAACTGCACCAAGCAAAAAAGCTCCTGTCATTCAATGAAATACTGCCATCTAGTGGAGAAACCACAGACAGCAGCAAGCAAAGAGGGAGTCTGCTTCATCGAAGCATACTTCACATTTATTGCTACTCACAATCATATTTTACAGAGAATCGCTTTTCATGATATCAGATGTCCCGTAATCGTACTGGGGTAAAAACAAGAGCTGCTAAAAGTCCACAAGGTGTACA
The DNA here is from genome assembly GCA_032164315.1 of Malacoctenus gilli. Lineage (NCBI taxonomy): Eukaryota > Metazoa > Chordata > Actinopteri > Blenniiformes > Labrisomidae > Malacoctenus > Malacoctenus gilli. The sequence goes on along the minus strand of JASSRZ010000086.1, from coordinate 8,294,534 downwards.
GAAAGAGAACTCACTTCAAGGTTACTGAAGTCAGTCACAGATCCTCTGAAGGCACGCGTATAATTGAGAAAAGTCTCAACGTCTTGCAACATTGTACTGTTGGATAATTCAGCACTACACCCCAACTAGAAACAACCTATCAAAGGGGGGGGGGGGTGTGCTCAACGGTAGAAAAATAACAAACAGAGACTTTAAAACAGCTCACACAAAGCAACCTGAACGGAAACATCTTGAACACTAAAAATGGAAAGTTGGGGAAATGTAACGATTACATCAGTAACCCTAGTTTAAACTCAACAAACCACCGAGATGAACCCCACTAGACTGAAAAGAGTTATAGCAGCAGAAACGGAGTGTAAGAGCTTTTTAGTCAGCGGCACAACCACTGCTACGAGAGTCAATTCATCATATAACGGTGGATCATCGTCACTCTGGAAATGTCCAAACACTTGTTGATGGAGAAGTTCCTCTGAGTGCAGTATTGATGTATTTTTTGTGATTTTAAAGGTGGTGGCTGATTCCGATTGGTCTTTTACTGCAACACAACAACAGAGAGAGGAAAGACGGTGTCTGCTACTGATGCAACAGTGGGAATACTTTAGTCATGAACTAATATCAAACCCAGAGGCTGATAGTTGATACTGTGTGTGTCAATGTGACGTTGAGTTACATTTCTGGGGATGAGCGTTTCACGCGTAAGTGGAAACCAAGTGTAACACAGCAAAGTGCAGAAGTCCATCAGCTGGCGGTTGGAACGCTTCAGTAGTCGTACTCCTTGTCGATAAACTTGGCCATTGTGGTGAGCTGAACATTGGTTGTACCTTCATAAATGGTACCTGCACAAAGAGACAAAACCAAGCATTAAACTGAATTCTCTGTGTCCATCTTGGCCCCACATTGGGGCAGAAATTTGCTGCTTTCACCACCTGGAGACAAAAAGGCTTCTTATTTAGCTCCGTCTGCCAGAGCTCCAGCTGGAGCCTAAATGGTAGCGATGAAAGGAAAAAAGTGACATTGTGGCCCGCCAGCCTCCTTGGCTGCGTGCTGGTATAATGACACTCTGAGAGGGGTCAGACGGGGGGAATTCCTGGAGAGTCTGATTACAGCTGCGGCTATCAGGGCTTCCACCCGCCCCGCTGTGGTCCAATCACAGACTCAGCTCCACCTGACCTTCATAGGGGAGTCCTTTTTCCCAGAGCAGGTTTAACTGCAGTTACACAAACTGCATATTGTCTAAACAACAATCTAACAAACTCAAGTCAGTCTGTGTTGAATGAAGCCGGACAATTTTGTCATGTGAAGCTCACCGATTTTACAATCTCTGTAGTATTTCTCGACAGGATAATCTTTAGTGAAGCCCACTCCTCCCATCCATTCAATGCATTTAGATGTCGTCAGAGTTGCAACCTGAAAACAACGGACCCAGAAGAGACACAATCAGAAATGATGCCACTTTCAAATGTTTTAGTGAGATTAAAAACACTCACCTCTGCACTGAAGTATTTCGCCATGCAGGCTTCCTTAATGAAAGGTCTCCCGGCTTCCTTCAGACGAGCAGCGTTGTATGTAAGAAGACGAGCGGCTTCAATCTGTGTTGCCACGTGGGCGATTTGGTGCTGCATGCCCTGCATGATGAAGAGAACCAACGCATGAGTACAAGTAACTGAAAAGTACTCTCAAAAGCTCAAGGTGAGGAAATTTATTCCTTAACCTGGAAGTCGAAGATGCGTTTTCCAAACTGCACCCTCTGTCTGGTGTAAGGAATGGTGCTGTCGAAACAACCCTGTGCAAGTCCGACCATCTGAAGCACAGAGAGGCAAAATGAGCGCACGCGAAAGTTGCGGTGTGCACATAATTCACACAAACGGGCCTCGCCGTTTCACCTGTGCTGCGATTCCAATCCTGCCCTCATTCAACATCCCAATGGCATATTTGTAGCCCTGACCGATCTCCCCAAGAATATTCTTCTCTGGTACCTACAACAGGGAGCAGGGAGCTGGTGAGAGAACTGAACCAGCCAGGTGTTAGAAAGGGTCACAGCCGGGTACGTGGCTTCACCTTAACATTGTCGAAGTTGAGCGGGCAGGTGGAGGACGCGCGAAGGCCAAGCTTGTTTTCCTTTTTGCAAATCTCGAGCCCCTCACTGTCCCGGTCCACAATGAAGCAGGTGATGCCCCTGTATCCCTGCACAGAGAAACAAGTCACTGTTTCTCGATGAAAAGCTGTAAAAACCCCGAACAAGTGTATTCTCAGATGAATTGTGAGAATGAGAACATCTGGTACTCACAGCTGAGGGATCCACATTGGCCATCACCAGGAAAACACCTGCATGCTCTGCATTGCTGATCCACATCTTTGATCCATTGATGACGTAGTAGTCTTTGTGTTTTTCTGCTCGAGTCTTCAGGGCAAAAGCGTCGCTGCCTGATTCTGCTTCAGAGAGACAGAAGCTCCCGATCTGCCACAAGAGAGCAACAGTGTTACTATACAACATGTGGACGCTCAAGGGACAGACAGAATTTGACACTTGATGCCTTCACCCTAAGAACTTACGAGGGAAAAACATCACTAGAAAGTAGCTTGTCGTAGCAAAAGGGTAAATGTATTCACCATGTCAGTCGACAGCCGGCTGAGATACGCTTCTTTTTGAGCTGGGTTCCCGAGTTTGACAAACAGCGTGTTGATGAGTGTGTTCTGGATGTCGCACAGCACAGCCACAGAGGGGTCCACCTTCGCCAGCTCTTCAATGACCAGAATGGAGGAGAAGAACGTGGAGCCAGTGCCCCCATACTCTGCGTCGATCTCGATGCCCATGAGCTGTGAAAGACAGAGATAGACGGGAACTTACAGTAAGTAAAAACATGCTGAGAGTGAATCGATTGTAGTTGTATTTCTGTTTTTACACATTAAGAAATGTTACGTACCCCCTGTTCAAAAAGGGATTTGATCACTTCGTCACTCATCTCAGAATTTTCATCCATCTTTGACACATGTGGAGCGATGCACTCCTGGGCATATTTTTTCACTGGGGAATGACAGAAGAAAAAGTTTAGTGTTCAGAGGACTTTTTGCTCCAGCTCTGCGCAGCAACTCGAAGCCACATCTTCTGCACACCTGCGTCCCTCATCATGCCCTCTTCCTCTGAGTAGGTCTGAAGAGGAGGGAAGGGAACCGCTCCTGCTGCCTCGTCCGAAGCCATATTTGGGGCAGATCTGGTGGAGCTGCATCTCCATCCAGTCTGACATGCTGCCCATGGTCGAGAGACCTGCCTGAGAGACTGGAAAACAACAGTAGATGTGGGGATGACAGGATGAGCGCTCATGTATTGTTTACGAACAAAACATGCATTACTGTTTCAACAGCTGTGTTGGGTATTGTTTACAAACGATCTTATAAGGTGTCAATCTAACGTCTCTTTTACAAGCGAGCAAAATGAGTGACGAAATCTGTGAACCAACGCAAGCACTATTAGCAAACATTAGCGTGCCCTGGCATGTTACGTAACCAAGGATAAATGCCTCACAAGGTGAACATTAATGCCAACAAGAGTACGAAAATCCTCCACTGGCAGTAAATAGCAATCAAAATGTAATCTCACCTTCGAGAAAACCCGAGCTAAAACCGCAGCCATCGTTTGTTACACAATGTTTACACAAGCCAATACACACGAACGCCCAGCAGAGGGCCTGGAGGTCCACTTCTTGTTCCCTTGTCCTGAAGAACGAGCTCTCTGGGATTGTTTGCCGCCACCTGTTGGACTGGAGCAGCAACGGATGCGAAAAACCTTAAAATAAAATAAAATAAAATAAAATAAAATAAAATAAAATAAAATAAAATAAAATAAAATACAATACATCCTTGTAATGTTGCAATCAATTTACAATTGTATTGACGTTTTTATAAAATTTAGAAAATGTATGCATGCAATGGACAGGAAAAGGACATGAAAAGATGTTAAATAAAGCATTAGTCATTTTTTTCCCGAACGAGTTTCGAAACTACACCTTGTGCAAAACGTTGAAATATATGTATTTACTCAATAGCACGTGAAGGCAACAGTTGCATTTGCGGAACACCGAATGACAGACGTAACCAGGAAAAACGGAAGCAGTCACCACAGGTTCACAAGGTAACAATTGTAGCTTGAACTACTCCCACAGCCCCATTTACACGCTTGTATTTGCGTGTCAGCTGTGGCGATTAGACGCTGAAAAGGTAAGATAAAAACTGCTGGAAAATGGTGTTGAATATGAGTGTCGAAAATATAAAGAACAACAAAGGGGGTTTTAGCATTGCTGCTAAAGGCTAAGCATGGAAATGTTTTGTGTCATTTGCGACGATTAGCTGGAGGAGCGTCAGTGGAGAAACGTTACAATTGTGTCGTTACACCGTCGTTATTCACGTTTGGGTCTTCCCCGCAGAGTAGAGGGAGGATGGAGGAAATCAAGACCGAGCCGGTGGATTTTGTGAAGGAATTTCAGGAGTACCTAACCCAGCAGACCCAGCACGTCAACATGATCTCGGGCTCTGTTTGTGGGGAGAAAGAGACAGTGGAGCCGTTTCAAGCCGGTGAGGGGGGCGCGTATGGTGCAGTTTCAGCACTCAGATAACAGAGATGAGATTCAAAAATTTGATCTCAACGTCATGGTTCCTTCCAGTTGTACCAAGGTGTGAACAGAATGGGCTGGACCCTCCTTCGGTGGAGGTGAGCCTGTCGGTGGAGGACGGACCAGACGTTCAGATGGACGGTCTGGAGAGGACCTGCGACGGGAAGTACAAGTGCAGCTACTGCAGCTATGCCAACAAGGGCATGGCTCGTTTGATAGAGCACATCCGCATCCATACAGGTCAGTGATCCTTCTGAATGTAAAACATGTTAATTCATTTTTCTATATCACAATAACGTGAAATCATAATGTTAAATGTACTTTTTGTATATTAGTTCTATCAAAATGAATCCCAGACAATATTGTGAATAAATACTGACATTTAAACCTCCTGGCTGTATAAAAACTTAAGCGTTACAGTGTGATATTTCCATTTCCAGGGGAAAAGCCGCACCGCTGCCAGCTGTGTCCGTTTGCCTCTGCGTATGAGCGCCACCTGGAAGCCCACATGCGCTCACACACAGGAGAGAAGCCATACAAGTGTGACCTGTGCACCTTCCGTTGCAGCGACCGCAGCAACCTTTCGCACCACCGTCGCCGCCGCCACAAGCTCCTGCCGACTCGGGTCATCCGCTCTCCTTTCACCAATAAGAGAATGTTGAACGCTTTGCAAAAGAGGACAACCTCCCTCGGGTTTGGCCGGCGACTCCTCATTAATTTTAACCCTCCACCTTTTGCGATGCCAAAGACGGACTGTTTAGCCGACTTGACCCCTAAGATGCACCATTCGAATGGCGGCGAGTTCAGGAACCCTTCCAGGGTGGATGAAACTGAAGTTCACATCAGGACCGTGAACGGTTTGACTTTTAAAAACCCTCTGGATCAGCTGTCGACGCTCGCCGGCCAGCTCGCTGATCTGCACCCGGAGTCTCAGACTCCCGTGTCCCCAGACAGGGAGTCCTTGCGAGAGGAGAAGCCCATCCTCATACAACACGTCTCGAGCGAACAGGTGGCCGTGTGCTCAAACGGAGTGCAGACATCCCCGCCGAACTCTGGCCACCACACTTGCAGTCCGGTTGCTGGCCTGGACTTCGAGGCCAGCATGAACCCTCTGGCTGCCAATGTCAGCCACAGCCAGCAGAGCTCACCCAACCCTGCTCTGACAGCCGCAGACGACCAGCTCATGCACAGATGCCAGCACTGTGATATTCGCTTTTCTGACAACATCCTCTTCACGATTCATATGGGCTGTCACGGCTACGAGCGCCCGTTTCAGTGTAACATCTGTGGTCACATGTGCATAGACAAATATGATTTCGCCTGTCATTTTGCCCGTGGCCAACATCAAAAGTGATTTTTCGCTAACTAAATGAAACCCCCCTTTTTTTCCAATTCTTCCATTTTTGTCTTTTGACATCTTAAAATGATGAGCGGTTCTCTGACTAATGTAACCGCTCCTCTACATCACTCCACTCCTAAGCTTTCCGTGTTAGTGTTTGATCAACATACCGACTGAATTGTCTGGTATCCCACATCAGTTTCCTCCTCCTCCCTTCTTACTGGCCTCCTGCTGGAGCTCTTTCTTTAATTAAATCTCTTGCAAACTGCTCATGAGTTTCATTTACAAAACAAAACAGTGTTTGGCGCAAAACAGTTCAAACTTGCCAGCTCTGCATTTACAACAGTGCTGTTTGTTTGAGTATGCCTTCATTTGACTGCTTCGTGTCATTTCACTTTATCCAAGTGAGGTTATATGAACACATTTCACTGAGAGAAAAATATAATAAAGGATCTCTCATTTGATTTTTTGTTCAGCTCATGCCACTTAAATTTGGTATTATCTTAGAAAGGTTTTGACTGTTTTTATTAACTTAAACATTAACTATTTTATTATGGTGTTTGTATAATGAATACTGTTTACTAGGTTTTAGTACAAAAGCAGATTTCACTGTAGCTATTTATCTTTTGATGCTGTGAAACGTCCGCGTCATATGAAATAATGTTACTTCACACGGAGTTTTTGTTATTTAAAATAAAGTGTTGCTGAAACTGTGATTGTACTCAAATGGAAAAGAGAGAAAACAAGAAGTCATTGTATGAATAATAATGATTGTTCCATTTCTGCAAAATTCCTGTAAGAACTTAAAAAAGAGAAAATAAAAACCCCACTTCTTCAAGTTCATTTTTATAAATAAATCCGTAAAAAAGAAACACAGTTTCACAAGGTTGTTTCACTGCCTTTGGTTCATGCAAATATGCTTTGACATTTAGGGTGTTAATTTTAATAGAACTTCCTTTGTGTTTGCATCAAAAGTGGCCACGGCTCGTCCAACCACGAGCTCCACGTCGATGTCTTCTTCCTGTAGGAAGGGAACTTCTTCTAGGATTTGTTTTCTCAGGTTCTGAAGGAATGATGCTTTGTTGTGGTTCAGCTCAGCTGCCAAAGTCCTCATCTGACCCGAAGAGAGCTGCCTGTCTGAGATATCAGATGAACAAAATAACCTTTATAAGACCTGCCGTGTTCCAACCAAATGTGAGCCGTCTGTGTCAGCGCTGGTGCCTTACCTCTGGCCGCCTTCATGGCTTCGGAAATGAGACGCCGACAGGCCTGGTCGGCTTGGTGGACCACACTGTTGGCACATTTCAGACGGTCAGCTTCCTGCAACATGAATGATGAGAAAAATACTCAATTTTCAAGCAAGGAGTTCAGACTAACCATGAGGTCTCGCAGATGTCCATACTTTTTGCTCAGTGTTGTCCTCTGCTGGGCCCAGTGGGCTACTTAGTGCAGAGGAGATCAACTCCATCACCTGCTTACTGGATGCATCACACATGAAGGTAAAAGAGAGGCAATAAGTTGTATGATTTGAATAAAAAGTGTCATTAAATCTTCCCTCTGGTCCCTCACATGTCACATTCAGAGAGAGTCTCGGTGGTGTTGAGTGAAATGCTTTGCTTCTCCCATGAGTTCTTCTGGGGATCTGGAGGCTCCAAACGCTTCGCCATCTCCAATATGACCTCAGCGGGAACGGGCCGAGACCGGCTCTGGTTTCGGCTGATGCAGGAGTCTAAATCACACCGTAGATGCACCTGACAGAAACCCAGCGAATCTGGAAAAAACATCTGCCAACTTTCAGTCACCTTGATGATCGGCTCGAGGCCTATTTCACAGAGCAGTTCTTACATTTTCTTGCAAGCTGGCACACTTCATATCTCATGCTCGGGTAGTAGAAATTGTCGTCCAGCAGAAAGAGGAGGGGGGCCCGCTCTGTGTTTGAGTGTTCATTGTGTAGCAGAGCTCTGAGGCACTGCGTCCAGGCGCCGTCGTTGATCCGAGAACTGCTCTGTTGCTCCGCCGGCGCTCCAGACTTGCTGATGAACTGCTCAATGCACTGCAACACTGCTTGTCTGTGGAGTTTCCACTCAGTGTGCTGCAGGAAGAACAATCAGGACATCAGTAAAACACGCAGTATGAAACAAATACGGGGGCATCTTTGAATTCCTGCTGAAAATACTGAACTCAAGCTGAGCTGTTTCATAAAAAATTACTGTGAACATTTATACTATGGAGGCTTTTTATGGTCTTTTTCACAATAAATATTGAAGTTATGAAAAAAAAAATTTCTTCCAGCAGTGTAAATAAATCACTGATTGAAAGTACTATATGCTGCTTTTGTAATTGAAAGTAAACTCTGCGTCCCTCTGTAACTTCTGTTGAGACGCCTCTAATGAGGACGTCACTTTTTACGAGGGGTCCAGTATCGCATCTGACCACCCGAAATTAAAAAATAGTCAAATGCACATGAGTTCTGAAGCCATCACCATTTCTCCCAGTTTAACACTGTCTTCCACCACTGCGGCTCGAAAAGCATGCTCGGGGATCAGGTCGTCATACGGGACCACCGCGGCTCTCCATCCGCGGTGAGCAGCGGCTCCGAGGAGCCGGTCGGCCAGGCTGGACTTCCCGGCAGCAGGGAGCCCGCAGAGGACGCACAGACACGCCGGAGCGCCGCCGGCGCCCCCGGCCGCCTCTGCTGCCATGTACGGTGGGACAGCGGCGTTCAAAACTCAGCTGTGTTTTCATAGGCAGTGTTTCGTTCCGGGACAACTTCCGCGTCAAGGTTCTTGCGCAAGAAACCCACGTGACGCACCCCTCCGTAGCCTTCAAAATAAAACCCCATCATGTGAAGCGTAGCAAAATAAAAACATTTAATCAAAAGAATAACACTAAAAGCACTCATCCGACTGTATATTTATTTTACTGTTCAAATCATTCTGAAAAAATACAAAAAAACATACTTGGTGGTACTGCCAAAAATAAACAAAATTCAGGCCAAGAAAAACAAACCAACAAAACACAAAAGCCAAATAAGGTAAAAATCATATTAACTAAGGCTGATATTCAAATCAAACAGCTCGATAACTAGGCAAAATCGAAGCAGAAATCTCAGTTCTTCATGTTTTAATCACACGTCATCCCCAATTCTGATAACTCGTAACTCTGATAGCAGCTTGTCTGAAAAATTATATTGAAAATGAAAAAACAAATAAGAACAAATAGGAGGTAAATCTGTGATTAAAAGCAACATATATTCAAATTACAATGAACCCCAACAGTCAAACTTCAAAGATTTAACAATACTTTTGGGAAAAAAAGTAGTAACTTGGTAGCATAACATACAGAGGTGATTTCCTTTGTGTGGGTGACCTTCATCTAGATAATGCCATTTTAAAAGTGCTGCCGGTATGTAACAGTGATATTTTGTTTTGTACAATGTCTCAAAATGTTAGACATTTGAGACAATCTTGAACTCACAAATGTGTACACAAAACAATTTATATGGGTGGCTGCTTCGGTGGGATTGGTTTTGGAACGCCAGGTCCCTGCATACGGGCTGGTGGTCTTGGAGGGGGCTCTTGCATGTCTGTGTTCCAGTAGTCCAGGTCTCCATACCTGAAACGGATAAATCACGTTTAAAGTCAAGTAAAATCAGCAACCTGAGGATGTTGGTGCAACACTTCAGCGCGTGAGCACAATACAGTCAATTCATACCGAGAAACTGGAGCTGCAGTCTGGTGATTTCCAGGCAGCTGCAATAGAAAAAAAAAAACCAATGTCTTGAAATTCAATGCTGGAAAACAAAACCTGTTTCAATTGGCCTTTCTTCTCCACAATTTCAAATATTTACAAGCAATATACTGACAACATCAGGTGTAGTATCTCCTGGGAAGTTGACTGTGGCATGGGTTTGGGTTCCGTTTTTTGAAAGTGGATTTGTGCTTTTATTCTGGGCATTACGGGGCCTGAAACAACAAACAAACAAATCCGCTCTTATCTAAAAATACAATGCTTGAATTGTGCAATGACATGTTCATAAGTGTAGCTGATGCCTACTTTATGCCGCCCTTTGTGCAAGGGTCAAACACATCTCGTCTGAAGAAGTAGAGCAGCACCAGAATGACGAGAACCACGACCGGAACCACCAAGAGAAAGAAGATCAACAGGCCATTCCTGAGGGAGTGGTCTGAGGTGGAAAAGGGTCAGTAGTGAATAAGAAAGCTTACCACACATTTCAAATGGCGTCACATGAAGCCCCGATAACTAGCCAGTACTGTTAATATGATCTTGCAAAAGATCACCATGGATTTCAATATTTCAACGATTCATTTTAGTGTACTTTATGGTGATTCATGTTGATCAGATCAAACCTACCTATCGTGGCCGGCCCACTGTTAATGCTGCCGCCTCGCCCTGCTGTGGCACAGAAAGGCGGGGCCCAGCCATTGTCACAGTGGCAGTTGCCCTGGTCATTACACACCTAAAAAATGTCCGAAGAACAAAAACGTTCCACGTGTCATTGACGGAAAACTGATGAAACGAAAGAGGGAGAGGACAGACAGACAGGCAGACGTACCCCTCGGCCTCTGCAGGTGGTGTCAGCTCTACAGTTAAAGCCCGGCAGGAGAGCAGAAGCATTCACACACTGAAACTCGATGCATGTCTGAAAAACAAGAGATACTTTTTTTGTTAACCATAAAAGAGAAAAAGGAAATTAATTTAAAAAAAAAAAAAAAAAAAAAGAGTGCTCACCTTTCCTTTTGCACAGGGGCTGCCAGGGTTACTGTAGGCAGGATCAAGCACATCTGTTCCCAGGTTGAAGTCTGCATTCGTGCATGTTGTTCCATTAACTACTGTGTTTGTGATCGTGGCCCCAGTGGGGGGTTTATTCGCATCCACATTAGTGCACTGCAGTTTTCCACACATGGCATGTCTGTAGCACATATTCACACGGACAGTCACATTTCACAGTTCAATTAAAGGTCACATAACAGAAATCGCAGAAAAAACATTGTATCCTTTCAGGGACTTCACAAAGTGACTGTCATGTCTGAATGAACCCCAGCAGACTTACTCAACAGAACATTTTATATAGGCTCCATTCCTGAATCCACAGTTGCCAAAGCGGTCTCCTCGAGTATTTGCATGTCTGAAACAAATGTCATTTGCCTTTCTTGCAGGATCTGTCAAAAAAGACACAAGAATATATATACAAAAAATAAATTATTGCTGGCAAGAATTTTTAGCCTGCCTTCATGTGGACTGCAGTGAAACATATCATGCACCATTCCCATGATGCTCTATTGAAGAGGTGGGAAGTTGAAGCAACTCTGAAGTAAATATCACCTGGTGAAAAGATATCTTTGCACTGGTAATCGTAAGTCTGACAGCGGCCTTCATAGCAGTAGGCGGCGTCGTTTTCACAGGGCAGGCCGTCCATCCTGTAGAAGTCTTCAGGACAATATGAACTGTCGCCGTTGCAGTATTCGGAAAGATCGCAGAAATTGACAGACTTCCTGCATGGCGTTCCAGACACTTGAATCTAAAACAAAACACTCATTTTATGTTGCTGTTCTTCACAAAAACTTACTGCCTTTATTCCCAGAAGTCCTACCTGACAGTTGTTGCAACAGGCGCCATCAGCGCAAACAGACCCTTCGGTGAATTTACAAGTGGCGGCATCACAGCACTTGTTCTTACACTCCTGTTGAAGCAGAATTCTGAGCTTTTTACATTCAGATGGATCAGAAATATGTGTCTGACACAAACACACATGTATTATTGTACCTCTGGTTTGCCACAGTCACATTGCTCTCCTTCATCCAGGCGACCGTTTCCACACTCTGCAGTGCCGATGACATCTGATGGAGAGGGGGGGTTTCTCAGACAAGCCCCTCCTCCGCGCATGACAAGCCTCTCAAAGTCATCCGCACTGCAGGTGCTGAATGTAGATGAACCACTATCGGGTGATGATAGAAAAGAGTTATCAGGACAACATCTTCATTGAAAAAATTCTAGAATGGAAAGTTTTTTAGCTGAAGTGCAACAATAAATTGGACCATCAAATGAGGACAACATTTTACCCTGCACTTGCTGACATGATGCAGCTTCCTTCCCCACATGAGCAGCGAGTATTGTCATGGTTCATGCCCATGTTATGGCCCATCTCATGAGCCACCACAGTGGAGATATAAGGCAAGTTGTCCCCACTGAACTGCAACAAAAAAGAAAAAGACACATTCGCACAGGCAAAGAGTCATTTTCACAGACAGGGTTGTTGTACTTCCAAGCTACCAGAATAAAATTCAGACACCCTGAAAAAAAATGTAAAGGATCTAAATGTCCACCGAATAAATTGCCTCGTCACGGAGCGTCATATGCTGCATTCGAGTCCAACCTGTTTTACTTGACAGGATGGTTCGCAAGCCAGTCACAGTGAGCTCCACTTACGACACGTCACATAAATTATGCAGACAGTATCAGTATCACACTCTAGCATCATGATGTTCACTGGTGTGAGAAGAGTAAAGCGAGTCAGACGAACCACATTGATTCCTCCAGCGGTGGTCGCCGAGCAGACTGTGCCCACGAAGGCCATGCCGAGCACACCGCCGTCAAATGCGGTGGTCCGACCACTGCCGAACAAACAGAACAAGGGATGGGCCACTTTTCAAAACGATTTGGACAAAGTACAAGTACTTTGACAAAACACAAGCTGCACTCAACAAAAACAGCGCGGCATTGACTCACACAACAAGTTGGGCGACGTCATGTCGGATTTTTGGTAACAGAGTCGACTTCCTCCACCGGACGAACCTCCCCAGTACATCTCCTGCAGAGCCTTCCACGCTGAAAGGATTGCTGTCTTTAAAAATCTCCAACCCCACAAGCATAATGCGGATGTTTAACGGCTTGTAGTACTAGACCAGGGGGAATGAAGGGAAAAGATCAGCACAGAAGGAAAAGGAGATCAGAATAAACATGTAAAAGTATCACTGTACTCCAACTCTTACCCCATCCAGGAGATTAGCCATTTCCACCATCTCATCTCGCACTGCAGTCGAATTTTGTTTCCTAAAATTATACTGGTAGAGAAAACAACATAAAGCAAAGACAAAAAAAATTAGCTGTTGATGCAAACGTGACAGACTGTTTTGTGCTACAGCAAAGATAAGGAGTCATAAGTGGAAAACATGGAAAGATAAGGAGTCAGTAGGATGGAGGTACCCAAAAATAAGTTTTGAAAGTAAAGTTACTGTTTACTCATCAGTGAGTTCAAAAGTAAATTCCTGTACTCACCCTGAGGTGATCAACAACCAGGACCAACTCCACATAGCTAGTTTCTGGTAAGTTCCGTTTCCTCTGTTAAACAAACAGAAAGGAAGAAAGTAGTCACACAAGATTTCGTCCACTTTCCTTTTGAAAACCATGTCACGGTGTAAAACAGGGTGAGTTAGTGAGTCGTCTCACCCGCATTAAAGAAGTAAGAGACTGGCCGGGTTCAAAGGGTTCATGGTTCGGGGTGCTTGTGGCCTCGTCAAAGACCCCGCAAGTGGCGGGATCTGACTGAGCATCCTCCAGCTTGTACAGGAGGTGGTCGTTGGAGACAGAGCGGGGCACCGGCTCCAGTCCAAAGGTCTCATTTCCCAGAACAATCACACCCCTACAGAGGAGTAGAACAACACAGATGCACAATATAGCAAAGGGAATGACAAGGCTTCCAGAAGAGCTTGGGAAGCAAAGGAAAACTCATTGTTTGGCCAAACACTCATTAAGCACTCGACACTTTTTGAAGTCCATGTCACAGAGTAATAATACTTCACACGACTTTTAAATGGATAATAAACAATGAATGTCTTTTTTCAATGCTATAAAAGAATCTATATAATGCATTAAAAATCTTAGTCAATATAGCTACGGAACTCAAATTCAAATTAATTTCACTTAAAGCAAGAACTAGAAACCAGCACAAAGATGCATAAGAGGAAGTCCAAACCTGAGGCCAGAACATGTGCTCAGTGCCACCAATGAGTTCTCGTATCCCTCCACCTCTCCATGGTAGTAGCAGTGCACCTGGAAGAACAGGTGTTGGGCAAGTTAAAAGGCTGCTGTTCAAAGCAGTATCATTTATCAAAATGGCCAATAATCCACTTACACGTTGCCCTGGAAATGATGAGTTGGAGTTACCAGCAGCATCACGAGTATACACAACAAAGTTTGGATGCAAAAAATCTCTGGCAGGACACAAAACAGGATGTTAGCAGGAGCAGCAACTCACAATGATGTCACAGTGACTGATCCCTAAACAAACCTGTTCTTCTTCAGATGGAGAAAGTGCTTTCTGTTGTTTATGGTGAGTGCATAGGACACCTCTTCATTTTCCTAAATTTTAAGCAACAAGGAAACACTTCAAGACGGTGTCAAAAATTTCGACAGAAAATATCACATTACAATAATAATAATAATAATAATAATAATAATAATAATAATTCCCACCTCTTTTATCGTCTGAGGCCTGTTGATGCTCCGTCCTGATCTGTGAATCACTTGAGGATTCACAACGTAGTATTTGGAAAGTTTCTCTGTAAATTCGTTTAAAATTTCTGGAAGAAAAAAGGTCCAGCCTTAAAACTGTGAGAACATTTTTTTGTGACTGCCTGAAACACGTCAGTAGGAAACGGACAATAAATGGTCAACACTTGGATTTAATCACGCAAAATTTGGCGACTTAATTTGAGGACCTGGAGGTTATTCCGAGTGGCGAAGGGCGCACACAACTCCGACAAGGACCACCGCTCGATCGACCGATTACATACAACGCAATCCAGTTTGGTCTCACCTGTGTTTTCGGTCCCAGAAATAAAACACTGCAAAAAAGCAGCCAAAACAATATATTTTGCGTTCATCTTCGAAGAAGCATCCAGACTCGGGTGTCGGGAATTCCTGCTATTTGGGTTTTCGAGTTCACTTCCTTCTTGTCGTCAGGTGCACCTCGGTGGGTGTGGCCAAATACAGGTGAGCTGTAAAACCCGATTGACAAGAGCGGTGCTTTAATTGTGTTTTTATCAGTGTTTCAAACACTTCCACTGTGTAAATGCTAATTGACCGACACATATTTAATAAACCAAAGCTCTGCTATAGACTCTCTAATAGATCACACCTGCTGCCATTTTACACCAAATTTTAATAATAAGTTCTTTAGCAATAATAAGAAAATATTTTCTCAGTCTTATTTTTTTTACTTATTGACTTTATACTAAATATGTATTCAATTATTATAAATAATCTATCTGTAATATGTACATCATATGTACATCAAGCGCCTACATGTTTATTCAGTAAAATCCTATCGCGATATTTGACCAAATGTGACGTCACGGAGGGCGCGGAAGTGCGTGTTGTTTTGACCGGTACTGTTGTACTGTTGCGCCGTCAGGAACCGTAAAAAAGTGCTTTTTAGCTGCACTCTAGCGTTAAAAACAACCCAAAAATACTCACATTGTGCGGTTTTAAAGCTGCTTTCGAAACAAAGCTTTTACTCCGTGTCATATCTCTGTGATCTTTTCTAGCGGGATCAAAACAGCGGTATTTATTGATTGTTTTATCACTCCGTGTCGGACTCGATAGTTAGCGCAAAGATAGGTGAAAGGTTGTGATTACTGTTCATTCTAGCTAACGTTGGAGAGTGGTTAACAACAGTTTGGGATGAAACTCAGTAAAATAAGGAGATAGCCAGTCGCCTGAATGCATGGATTTAACCCCCCCAGTTAAATCGGTGGTGTGTGCTCCTTGGTGAAAGGTCCTCTGGTGTATGGCTTCATTCCGTATTACAAGACTAGTTCAACTTCTGAAGAGAGGACTGCAGAACAATCAAGCCTGGACAAAGACAAATAGCATCTCGTTCGTGGTGTCGCCTCAGGTCGTACTGTGAGTGCACAACAACACCTCCCACTGGCACTATTCGTCTCCATCATTATGAGAAGTCCTCATGAGGTGTTTTGTTTTGTAGGATTGCAGCAATGACAGATCTGGAACCCTTGGCTAAGAGACTGAAGGTGGAAATAACAGCGCCTAAATCTCCGTCATCATCTCACATCGGTAACAAGCATATTTCTTTACTGATGGTCCAATAAAAATCAATCATTCCAGTAACCTTTGATTGTTTGTTTTTTTATTCAGAGTTATGTCACAGTAGAGGTGATGAAACGAGGGATCGAGGGACACAGGGTGAACTGGAGTTTAAAATGGACAGCCAGTCGAAGACTGGAGGCAGCGGTTTCTGTGGTGGGAGGACAAAAGGTCCTCACCAAAGAAGCGGGAGGAAACAGCAGCAGAAGTTGGGGGCGACTCTCGATGGGTGGCTGGTTAAATCCTCAAGGAGTCTCAAGATCATTGAAACTGAAGATGTGGAGACTGTCGATGCTTTGGAAACCACATCAACACAGTCTCCAGACTGCCAAATCACCGAAACTATTTCTGTTTCTGACACGGATGAAGACACCCAACCTTTGACACCACAGGACCTCGTCCAAGACCGTCCCTCTGAGGAATCAGCAGAAAAGACTCATGGCGTTGACGATGGCGAGGGATTCGAAAGGGACCAAACTGAAACACCCTCGTCGAGTTCAGTCGGCTCTGCCAAACAGAGCACCAGAATTACGCACTTCTTTTCAGCGGCCTCGTCATCGAGCTCGCGTGTTAGAGCGGGCCAGCCAGAAAAATGTCCAGGAAAAGAGGACGCAGATGACGACGAGAGCTCGTCTGATGCCCGATGGCTGGGAACTCCAATCAGCCAGCTGAAGAGGAGGCCTGAATGTGGAGGAAAACTCCCTCCGCTGAAGCACGTTCCCGGCCTGCACACTGTCATGATAAGGGTTGGTGCTTTGCCTTCGTTTCAATGAAAAGCCAGCAGATTTCTGCTACAATCAACCATCACAAACTGACTGAATGGCTGAACTAACAGAATACAGTTCTGGTTTGTCAGACCAATCCAAGTCATGGAATCTTTCACTGAGAAGCTGCTACATTTTTACGCCGTTCACGGATATCTAAAATGGACTTTCCACTTTGACTTTTAGGCTTGTATGCTGGCTTTGAATTTGCTGATGTCCTGTATGTTATTTCTCACTGACAGACAGACCTTCTTCGAGAGGGTAAAGCTCCTGTTCCACATCCCACTCAGTTTTGGGACACTTGGGATGATGCTCACGTCAAGATGCCCTGCTCCAGCAGAAGCTTGTTTCCTGTGGTAGACGAGGTGATAATGCCCTTTAACTTGTCAAAATTAAAAACAGGCGGCTGGTATCAATGATGGTTAAAATTGTACCGACTCTGCACCTACCGTCGTTCAATTTAGGGCTTTTAAAAGGGCTTTTAGGCTGAATTCCTTCACTATCATGTTTCCACAGGACACTCAGGAGTTGCAGAATAAGAGCCGATGGGAGCTGATCAAGGAGACTTTAAATGACGAATTCACAAGTCCGTTTGAGTTGAAGGCGAGTTTCTTGTTTTTGTTTCTCACAAAACATTTTAAAACCTTTTTTGTCTTGTCACCGTAGCTGTTGTTACCACCTTTTGCCGCAAGATGGCATGATGGTTCCATATAGAGGGAAACAGGAAATCATCCAATTTTCGTTTATTTACTGTTGGTTTTTTAAAGTAGCATTTTAAATCATTCAAACTAACAAACTACAGAAAAATAGGTCATTCTTATGTATTTAGTCAATTTTTTTGCCTTTTTGTTACAGAATGCAATCTTAAAATTCAATGCTTCACATGCCAAGAAGTGGGACTTTACCGCTTTGCGCCTTTACTGTTCAAAGGTAAGTTTTACATATATTTTAATGTATATATTTGATGAAACGTGTTTTTTTTACAAGACAGAGTGATTGTTAGACGATGTTACAACTTTCTTTTCCAAATATTGAATAAATACTGGCACACAGACCAGCATTTGGTGAAAATCAACTTTTCTACAGCTAAACATCTCCATGTACATTCAGTTTAGCATGATGTTGTAAAAAACAAAGTGAAAGGTTCTCATGCTAGCAAATAAATATAAGCTGGACTTTCTTTCATCATGATGTGAGCGCTCTGCTGCTTCAGAGTTGTTGGCATCTTCTCCAGGTCTGGTTTGGAGGCCATTCATCATCTGGTGTCCTAATGTTCTCTGCGTCATCCTGTATCAAGGATCGGGGGGTGGGGTGGTTTGGGGGGAGGGTGGGGGTGGGGGTGGGGGGGGCGCTGGATGACTGTCTGGCTTTGGAAGGAGATGGGAATATTCCATTTGGAGAGGTGTTTGTGTTGTGACACGACCGCTTGATACAAGATATAGTGAGCCTGTAAAAGCAGCAAAGTAATAGCCTTGTTTTTCTCCTGGACAGGGAGCGCTCATGCATCCTGTACAATGTCACACCGCCAACGCCACGCGTTTCAATATTATCTAACAGCTCGCCAGAAACCGCACACGTGAGGCTTTTGTCATGAATGTCA
Organism: Malacoctenus gilli; assembly: GCA_032164315.1. NCBI lineage: Eukaryota > Metazoa > Chordata > Actinopteri > Blenniiformes > Labrisomidae > Malacoctenus > Malacoctenus gilli. The sequence continues at coordinate 8,276,096 of JASSRZ010000086.1, read as the reverse complement.
AGCTGCTGAATGTGTTTCTGTCATTCTGCAGAGGAACACTAATGGAACAGTGCTGAACGCCGCAGCTTTCAGAGGCAAAGTGGGAGTCAGGAGGAATAATTTAATCTTTTGCCAAAAGGTCACGTTTGGTAACTTGTCAAGAAGGGGAAATAGCTCACATTACAAGCCAGGAAATGCTCAAAGCCACACTTATCACTTCAATCATTTGTGAGCCCTGTGCTCATCATAAATTAAGATATTAAGAGAGCTCAATTGAGGTTTTTGACAAACAGGTTTGACTTGTGTCACATCGCCTGCAACATTTCCTCTTCCATTTTGATAGAAAATATCCAAGAGAGGTGGAGAAAAACGACCTCAGACTCACTCACTCACTGCTGCGTTGGACAAAACAAAGATGGAAAGTCAACCTCTTTTAGATTTTGTTGATGGGAACTGAAAATGGTCAAAATCTGGTGTTGTGATCATAAAAACACAACAGCAAAATTCAGGTGAAATGTGGAAAGGCGTCGTTATTTTCTTACTGCCCCGCATCAGATTGCACTGGTAGGAATTTGAGTGTCAGAGGAAAGTGGACATGAATGGCATGGACTGACGGGTCGGGCTGCTTCATTGAATATTCATCTGGGCACGGATTCCTCATGAATAACTGAACAGCTGCTTGACGGACAGCATCAGTTTTGTTGGTTTCTCCGCAGCCTCGCTGCTGCTGTATTTACCGCTATGAGCACACGCACTTTATTTCATACATGGTCACCTGCTGAGATTCACTCATGCACCTCGCCGCATTGCCGAAACCTGCAGGGATTTTCGAAACGCGAGCGCGAGGCGACGTGTTAAATCTAGAAAGCTCTGTTTTTTTTCCCATTGGTTATTGTTTTTTTTCTCCCCCCCTGCTACCGACGCCCCCTTGTCTGGTTTGATTGCTTTGTCAGTTTGGTGTGATGTACAGAGCCGTACCGAGTCATACAGAGAGTTAGTTCGGCTGATTTGATGCACTGTCCTGCGCTGATTTAAAGAGCTTGGCTTATACTACCTCAGCTATATCTGCTGTCTCGCCCTGTCAAGCGCCTTCATTTATTACGCCCATAGGAGCGGTTTATGATGTCAGCCAGGTCATTACTTATGACAGTGTTTAGTCAGGCTTCCTTTGCCATAATATAAATGTCCCCGGCTAAATCAGCAGTCAAGGCTCCTTGTCCTGAGAACACACCGTCCTTTCTGTCTCGAACACTTGGCCATTTGCATCTCTTTCCTGGAAGATTGTTTAATCAGTTGGCATCACGGTGCAACCTTGATGAAAAATGCACCGCGATCGATCATGGTGGCGTTTTGTCGCCGATTCGTGTGTAACGACTGGTAGTGCTCGATATTTATTGTAAGAATCAAGAAAAAGGAATTCGAATGCTTTATGATTTCCTAAAATATCGTGTGTGGGAGAAAAAAAATCACTTAAAAATGTTTGTTTTCATGCTCAGTTTTAGATCTGCAGTTTGGTCCTTGATGCACATGACTGGCAATTTTAGCACTTTCTCTTTCCTGTTTGTCATCTTACATTTGGCTTAAAATTTTGATGTGACTTCGAGCTGCTCGTTTCTGCTGCCTGTCTCGCACTAATCAAGCGAAGCCGCTAATAATGTCACAGCTGAGTTTTGTGGCAAAACAACAAACATCAACAGATCTCTCGCTCTCTCCAAGGTCCTGGAGCCTGATGCTGCCGAACATCTGTTCGAGTCCCTGCTGCCAGACATGGTGCAATTAGCACTGAGAGCATCTGAGCTCTGTACCAAGGTAACACCCATCACTAACCAAAGGAGGGCTGACTCACCGGCCCGTGACACACTAGATCACTGCTGCGGGTTGACCCCTGAGGCGGAGACGGGACAAATAAACGTGTGAAATGGTGGTCAAAACAGTGAGGTCAAGGCACGTGGCCATCCGGGGTCATTTGGCAGATGCTTTATAGCCCTGGTGGTCATCTGGTTGTTAAGCAGGAGGATGATGAAGAGAGATGCGTGTGCAGAGGCCAAAAACTGGGCGATAACTTGGCCAGTGAATCGCCGATGAATTTGTTTACAAATTGGATGAACAGCAAAAATAATTGAGATGCAGCATTTTTCCAATAAATCCCACACTCAGTGTTCATCAGCTGTTTTTTTTCCCAGGATTCTTCTTTTATGGCTGTGGTTTTATTGCAGGCATTAGAAGAAAGCTGCCTGATTTTTAAAATGTGGTTTTAAAATACAGAAAAATGTCAGGAGAAACCTCAGCATCTGCAAAATCCTACCCCGTGTTCATTAGGGACACGAACACGTTGTTAACTTTGTCATCATTAAATGTTTTGGCTGTGCAACTCGTTTCCAAGGTCATTTATCTTCCTGCTGTCCTGTTGTCATCATGCAACAAGCTGTCCACAGATGCAGATTCAGGCGGACCGTTTATAACTCCATAACGTTTGTTGGAAGTACGTCTCTCAAGCAGGAGCGTAAATGGATGTTGATTATAATTGTGAGCGCTGATTTGAGAAGTGCATAGTAGTGCCAAATTATTGCATTTAGGCGACATACTTCAATGTCTTGTTTGGCGAATCGACGGAGCTAATTGTTTTGACCTTCCCGGGTTGTACCTCTGTTCCTCCTCCAGCCAATACCCCTCCTCAAGAGAGGCATGAACCACTCCATCACCATGTCTCAGGAGCAGGTGGCATGTCTGCTCGCCAACGCCTTCTTCTGCACCTTCCCCAGACGGAACTCCAGGAAGTCTGAGTACGCAAATTACCCGGACATCAACTTTTTCAGGTTAGCTCGACGACGTGGAACCTCGATCCTTATTTACGGAGCACTTTTCAGACAATGAAATGCGGCTGAAAGTGATTTAGAAGTGATCGCTGGGAAAACATAAAGATGAAAGATTTGCTTGTATATTTACTCAATCGCTCATTTCTATACAACATGGACACATACACAGTTATTCGAAGCAAACTGGTGCTACATGGAGAAAAGCTCATAAAGGCAGGATCACTTGATAAACAAAAGCATAAAATACACATGATAACATGTGATTTTCTACAAAAAACAGACATAAAAGTACATAAAATTATAAATGACAAAACATTAGATAGCCAGAAAGCCACAATAGAAATGAGTTCATAAACCTGCACCGGTGTCCGTGTGGGCGACCGATCCAACTTTGACTTTTGGTGCTTGACGTCACACCATCAGACTGAGCTTCGCAGCCATGGAGACGAGCTTCATTTCCATGAGGGGGCACTCCTGTATGTCCTTTTCCTTGTCATTCCATCCTCAGGTTTTACATTTGCTCATAGAGCTTTAACACCATCGATGTGTTGCTTTAAACCTGCTCGGCCTGCCAGAAAGGGAACACTTATACCTACAGAGCTAATTAGAAAAAAAAGGCAAATGAAAGAGTGACATTTTTGAAGGGTACAGGCAGGAAAGAGGAGCTGAGAGCAGGTTCATATGGGAGTCAACCCTTTTAGCGAAAGCCTGGATTTGATTGGTTAATTGATTTTCTGAACAAACTGGTGCTTTGGCTGTGTTAAGCAACGCTGCCTCGTCTGATGCTTACATCGTCTTATCTACGGGGGCTTTGCTTATTGATTGTGTTAAACGCGACACCACTTCTCTTTCATCAGCAACATACCATCCTCCATTCCTACTGTATTTCATTAGATTAATGCGTTCTTTCTGTTATTTATAGTTTGAGGGGAAACCGATCGCTCTGAAAGCTTTGAAAAGGGCAAACTTTTGCCGGGGAGCCGGCGTTATGTGGAATCAGCCTGCAGATCACTGCTCAGTCATGTCCTCCATCTCTGTTGGCATCGCTTTGTAATTACCTAAATGGAGGAGGAAATTAGATTAACATTGACTCAGATGGCTGCTTTCGGCTCGGGAGCAGGGCCATCGGCTATTCTGCAGGAGGCAGGAGAAGAGTTCAATAGCATCACAATTTCATTCACATAAACGTTTGCTGGCAAATTGAGAGAAATAGAAGCACTTTTTTTACAACCCTCATAAAGAAAAACATCCTGACATCATGTAGTTAACGCTGGATTAAATGTTTCTGCAGTTTTCTTTCCTCGGTTATGACTTGTTTTAATTTTCCCCATTTTCTTCTGGCTTCTCAAAGCTTAAAAATTATGCGAATAAAACGTGTTAAAACATAATAAATGCGGTCATAAGAACCTCTTCTGCATGTTTCCTCTTGCAGGCTTTAAATTGAGTTTTAATCTTTTTATACATTTTAGTCCTCAGCGTCTTTTATTTCATTTGGTGTCAAAAAGAGTTGCTGAAATACAGTTTGCAGGTTAACTTTCTGTCCTTTTCTTGAAGGAATTGCTGATGCTGATCTGTTATGATAGGTTTGTTCACATCTGAATTACATCATAGCTTCTGTATGTATTTAGCAGGTTTATTGGTGTTATATAATTGTGTATTAATTCTCTGTTCTCCCAAAGAGCAGGCTGCAGTGTTTTCCTAAGAGGCAGGTCTCACTGGTAGCTGGCTTATGTCAAAGACATTTTGCCTGCGGCTTACATGAAGCATGATTGCTTCTTGGGGCCAGACGGCGGAAAAAAAGAGAGAGAGAAATGAACGCTAGAGTTGACTTCGATGAATGGCTTTCTGGGCCCCTGGAGGGCTTTCAGTGCATCAAGCTTTTGTCGTTATTTCACATCCTTTGCAAAATTTCTGTCTTTATGTTGTCGCATGTGAGCTGGACTATGGAGCCTCTTTAAAGAGTTAGTCTGAGAGAGAGAAGGAGAGAGAGAGAGAGAGAGAGAGAGAGAGAGAGAGAGAAGGAGAGAGAGAGAGAGCTGGGGAGGGGGGGTTAATGCTTAAAGTGCATTCAGAGCCATCCACTGCACCTCACTCCTCTGAGCAGCTTTGTGTGTCAGAGTGTGCGTTACGTTCCAGAGGGAACGGCCTTTTGCCTCCTGAGGACTCTGTTTCTTAAAAGGGACACGGGGTGTCTTAATGTATCCCCAAAGAGGGATTCTTGTTTCTTCCCCCTTCTCTCTCTCTCTCTCTCTCTCTCTCTC
>JASSRZ010000086.1:8257605-8270940 GCA_032164315.1 Malacoctenus gilli | reverse complement strand
CTCTCTCTCTCTCTCTCTCTCTCTCTCTCTCTCTCTCTCTCTCTCTCTCTCTCTCTCTCTTTCTCTTTCTCTCTCTTTTTTTTGTGTGAGTGCTGTGAAGTGGCTCGTGAGCGAGCGCTGTGATGGCCCGCCCGGGGCCAGTCCGCTGTCGTAACAGCGAAGGAGCTCCTACATAATCGGCCAGTGACTGAAAAGGAGGCTGAGTGAGAGATGAACTAATTTATATAAAAAGTTAAAGCATGACTGAACTCACATGGCTAAAGTGGAGGTTGTGTGCCGTCCCAGCGCTGGTCACACGGAGAGCCACTTGTCCGGGTCCCGGCTGTAGTTTGGATTGTTAGAATGTGAAACTCGCTAGTATTCTGTTCTAAACTGGTTTGTTTCTCTTTTTTAGTAACAAGTATAAAATGTCTCATCAATCTTTTCATGTCTTCTCAGACTTTTTGAAGGTTCCTCATCAAAAAAGATCGAGAAGCTGAAAACGCTGATGTGCTATTTTAAAATTGTCACAGAGCAAAGTGAGTGTTTATTTGCCTCCCAGTGATCATATTGAACCTAAACATGAAATCCTTATTATCTAAGTCACACATTCTTATGTTTTATTTTTTAGTGCCAACTGGACTTGTGACATTTACTCGAAAGAAGCTGGATGAGCCACCAGACTGGGAAAGGTTCAGTATTTAAGATACTGTGATTGTAATTTAAAAAAAAAGGTGTAATTTCACTGTCAATAACTTGAAAACCATCTTGTGTTGCAGCTCACAGACACAGCTCACAAAGCTCCACATCACCTGTGATGGAACCATTGAAGACGATGGTTATGGGATGCTTCAGGTACCTTGTTTTAGAGAAGCTTGAAGACTTAAATGAGGAGCAGATTATTGAGGAGTCGTCGGCAGTCTTTTTCCCTCCGTGTTACGTTCAGCCACTGAGCCTCTTCATGCTGGAGTCTTCCTCCCAGAATGCTTACTCCAGATGAACAGGCCGTGGAGGGAGGCTGTGACGCGTCGGAGGGAGTGCGTGCTGGGACTGGGGTCAGGGCCTCCGGGCCCCCTTGTGCTCTCAGTGTCGCCCACTCTTCCCGTGCACTGTCAGGACGGCCCGCTCCGGCTTTCACCTTTTGTTTGCCTCCGCTTGCCACAAGCTGACAGTTGATATGCACACATGACCGGCTCCGGGGCACGCCGCAGCCCCGATTGATGAATGCCCTGCTGGGGTGGGGGTTGCGGCGAGGTGCTGACAGCTTGTCAAAGCAGACTTGAGAGGCTGGCTCCCTGTCCCAGAGTTGAGTGACCAGTTTGGGGAGATCCGCCCTCAGACTGCCGCGCTCCCCTCTGCAGCTTCACCCGGGGTTGTGAGGCGTTTGGGCGGGGCGGTCCTCAGGCCAATGAGCAACTGTCAGCATGAAAACTGTAAGATTATACGTTCCACATGGCTGCAATCTGACCAAAACAATTGTCACATCCATCGGAATGAAAACAATGAGATGAGTAGCGTCTTTTGAATCATAAACTCCAAGGGGAAAGAGAAAAATCAATACTACAGTATGTTATGACTGGAGGAGGATGTTTGCTTCAAACTGCAGGACTGCCGTCTTGATTTGATGCTTGCAGCTGGCAGTCGCACACTTAAGTGTCGCTCCTGGGGGGAGCTGATTTTGGCATGGGGGGGGACAGAAGTCTGATTAATGTCAGTACCTCCGGCCACCTTCCCAATCAGCTTGTCGGGGATTTCTGTCCCAAGCAGGATAAAAAGGGCAAAGACCATTTTACAAGGTGTTTTCCTCCTGCTTGAATTATTTCGTTCTTTTGATACGTTGGTTTTCTAAGACTGTGAAGAAAGGAGTTAATAACGTGTGGAACAAGGGTGAGAAACTGATTCTGTTCTGTTTATGGCTCAATAACTTTGAAAGTTACAAGTTTATGTATTTTCAGGGTTGTCTTTATAAGAAGTAGAGGTCCATTTGTAAAACACTAGCTCTGATATTCTTTTCAAAAGTAGTTCGGGGCTCAATGTTTGCCTTTTTTGCAAGTTTTCACTCTCTTCGTACTCCTCGTGTATAGACTGAATTCAGCCCTCTGGTGTGCTACTTTTGTGCTGCCAATGCTCCAGTGCTTCCCTCTGTGCCGTTGCCTTTTTGCAGGTTGATTTTGCCAATCAGTTCGTTGGCGGAGGAGTCACCAGTTCCGGCCTCGTCCAAGAGGAGATTCGCTTTCTGATCAACCCCGAGCTGATCGTGTCGCGTCTCTTCACCGAAGCTCTCGGTCACGAAGAATGCCTGATCATCACAGGTCAGTGACAGAAAAGTCTGGGCAGCTTCCTGAACAGTAGATGACCAATCCAAGAGTTTGACTGATTCTCAATGAAGTCATTCGATCCAGATTCGAGCCACTGTGGCCTGTATTTACTTTTCGCTTACATGCTGAGGTTTCAACTGAGCTCTTTGGTGTCACATTGAGGCTCAAGTTTCGCTCTCACATCTCTTCAGTCCGGCTCAACAAGGGTTTACGGATGTTCTGGGCAGTGTACCTGTTTCTCATGTGTATCCTCCTCCAATTTCTACCCAGAAATAGGAGTCGCAGGCTTGGCCGTCCTGATTGCTCTGCTGGGTCTTGGGAGCATTATTCCCCACTGACTCGTCCTCAGAATTGATTGCGTGCAACAAACAAGTCTGGGACAGGCCAGTCGACCCAGCAACTGGAGACAGACTTTAGAAATCCCAGCAGGAGGCTGATGGCTCTGTCTGCTGCCGCTGCTTCTTTTTTCATCTCACGCTGTTTGTGTAGACTGACGTAGCCGCTTGATTGTGTTCCATGAAGAGGTCAGACGGGCAGAGAGCGATTTTGAAAGTTTGTCAAAACAAATTCGACAGAAATCCAGTCGTCTCACTGCAAGAATGGAAAAAAGAAGATTCAATAAGTTGTTTTATCCACAGAATTCAACTTTCTCATTGAAACATTGAGTGTTGTTTCGTCATTCTTTGGAGGACACATCTCACAGTTACAAATGTTCATGATGATGTTGGGCGTCACGCACCAGAGTGGCTGAACTGCTGTGTGACCACTGCAGTGGAACCTGGTGGGCTGAGCGCCGACGTGAAGGCAGCGGAGGGGGGCCGTCGGCTCCACCGCCAGTCGTGCCACAGCCCAAAGGCGTCCTGCTTTTGGCAGAGTCACCTTCAGACTTCCTGCTGGCCGTCTCTCCCACGCCGCCACTTACGCCACTTAACTGAATTACCTTGGCCCAGAATTAATTATAGCTGGAAGACCTGCCCAAGACCTCCTCCACTAATGGACTCCTCCATTCCATCATCTTTATTAAACCCTGCCCGTATCTTTTTGCCCCACCCATGAGTGGAAACCTCAGCCTGCACCGTGGTCGCGTGGTAAATCATATTCCCTTGTGAAGCATCCTGGCATGGAGCGCAGGAGCTAATGGATAGTACCTCTGCAGTGAAATTTACAAAAGTGCCCGGGCCTAATTGAATTTCATTTGATTGCAAGATATGTGGCTGCGACTGGGGCGGTCAAACGTATAAATAGAAGCAAGGAGAAGTCCGATGATTCACTTATGGTTGGACTGACCAGAAAACACCCGGCGTGCACGTTAAGAGAAAAACACAAGGTCTTCGGTTTTCTGTTCTGGCAAAATTTGAACCCTTTAGTGAAAGTCTTCTCTTCTCTTTTACATGATACTTTAATGTCCTTTTTTTACCCATCTGAACACAAGCATCGTTTCTCTTTTCCTACTTGCAGACCATCAGAATATTACAGTCAAACCTATTAATGTTCCTGGTTTTGTTTTGACACTGCAATGAGATTCACTCCTGACCTTTCGCTTCAGCGCAAATAGAAAACACTTTATTGGGATGTATTTCCACATGAATGGAAGAACCTTTCAAACATTGTTAATACAGCCTGCTGATCTTCATGCAGACCTGGTTAATGGTACAGAAGTTGATGCCCCGTGAGCAGAAACAACGATTCTCTGGCCAAGATTGATCAAATGTGACTGAAAACGATTTTTAACTGACTGACACAAACACAAATTAGTTTTGTTGTCATCGTGCCAAATGGAGTACTTGCGCATCTTGTACAGGTTATGATTTTGTTCGGTTAATTGCAATTGAAATGTTTACCGAGACAAGAGTGGAGATTCCCTCCTTCCCTGAGCAGCTCCTACCTGCCGACCAACGCTGCTGCTCAGCTAATCACTCGGTTTACTCACTTTACAGCATGAAGCATCGCTGCGAGTGCTCTCCACTGCCAGCTACTAATCGGCACTAATGAGAGGGACGTTAATTTGTAGCCTCGTTTGTTTGACTGTGCCGTCGCCCCCCCACCCCCACTTCCCTCTGGTCCCTCTTTACGGGTTTGGAGTGCTCCCCTGTGGGCTGGCAGTCAGTCGCTGCATCTCACATTGTTTGGAAAGGAGGGAGAAATGACTTGACCTTCGTCGTATCATGAGACAGCTGCTACGATTTCCAGCAAATTAGCCGCGCGCGTCCCGAGAAGGGAGAAGTCTAACGGTCGCATCAGGGATGCAAATGTTGCCGCTATCAAATCACTGAATATGTTACCAAACGAGGCTGCAGGGTCATCAGTGCTGGAGGACCGACTCCAAAATTGGACTTAAATGTGACGGTTGCGTTGTAAAAACTAGAATGCTCTTTCTAGGTGATATGAACGCATTTCTCAGACAAGCAATCCAGTCATGACATTTTGTGCCTCTTTGAGTTTAGAGGTGTAACTGATCTTCTCGTTTGTTACCAGGAACGCAGCAATACAGCAAGTACACAGGCTATTCACACACCTATGAATGGAGTGGAAGCTATCAGGACAGGACGCCAAGGTATCAACCTGATCTCTGTGCTTCAGTAGAGCTGATTTATCCTGGTATCTAAACTGTTAGATGGTTATCATGACATGCGTGGTCCCGCTGTCTTCGATGATCCAGCAAAAATTCGCATTTCGCTTGTGTTTCAGTGACGCTTGGCACAGAAGATGCACTGAGATTGTGGCCATCGATGCGCTGCAGTTCAGGAGCTATCTGGAACAGTTTCACCCTGCAAGAATCAACCGAGAGCTCAACAAGGTTCTTTTGTTTTACCTCCACTACATTCTTCTCCTTGATCTTTCAGTTTTGAATATCTGCTTATTCTCATGTTTGCTTTGGACAGGTTGAATGTTTTCTGTGTCAGTTTGCTGATGGAAAAACAACAGTCTAATGACAGACGTCAGCTGAGGGGACACTGGCTCACGCTTGCTTTTCTGGATAAGTCTAGGAATGATGGATTAGGGTCATGTGCACGTAATACAGACTGATAGATTGTTGTATTTGCAGAGAATAACAGTAATTGTTTTCATTATGCCGTCCATTAAGCCCAGAATAAATCCTGATGAACATAATTGGCTTCAGGACAATTAATCACACTTTTACATTTACATGCACTTTTTTCTTCCGAACCGTAATCTGTCCAGATGTGTAACTCCTCCTGGAATAGTCATGTCAATTCATAATAGAGAATCAAGACGTTGATGTTGTCAAGTCTGCTGTCAGAAAGCATGGAGGACTTTGACAGGTCTGACAAGGAGGTGAAAAATGCACCAGCACAGAGATCAATCCTGTTTCGAATATTGTTCAGCTAACCGACACATCTGCCCTTTCACAAGGAGAATTTATGACTGGCCAATCAGGGGCTGGACTCCCACCAGTCATTTATAGTTTAGCCATAAACTTGGTTTCTGAGAACGGACTGTCAGATTCCTGAAAGATCCTTAAGTTGTCCATGCGACTTGGTCGTCACGTGACGTGTGGTCATCAAGAAAGAAACAAACGTAGGTGCTTTTAAACAGTGGGGCGAGAAGGTGGACATGACATCAAGTGTTTTTTGAGGTCGGAACCGGAGCTGGAACCAGAACTAGTAAAAAAAAAAAAAAAAACGGAACCGGAACCACTGTTAACACTGAGTGGTTCCGCATCCCTGGTACTGTTGCAGGACGACATGTTCTATATTTGCATTTGAAATGATGGTCAATGGTTTGAGTTGAGACAATCAGAACCTTGTTTCGTTGCTTGTGTCCAGTTCAATTGTGACTCGGTGTGTTTGACGTGCGGTGTTCTCTGCTTTCACGCAGGCTTACTGCGGCTTTGCTCGTCCCGAGGAGCCGAGTGACAACCTGGCAGCGGTGGCCACAGGAAACTGGGGCTGCGGGGTTTTTGGAGGGGACACGCGTCTCAAAGGTGAGCACTGACGCAACACCGTCGTCAGCGGATCGGGCGGCGGCGGCGGCGGCAGAAGGGGGATGGAGAGGACGATGCGCCCCAGACCGTGTCTGCGGCGGTCTAATTGGACAGAATACATTGCAGATTGAAGGCGCTCTCGCAGATCAGTGTGGGCATCCATTTGTCTTCCTGGGGAATACGTTCATTTACTTAAGGCCTGCTCGTCGCCTTCCTCCTATCGATCAAACGACAAAGTTAATATGTTTCATTAATAGTGAAATTGATCGCCTGCTTGAGTCCATCAATCCAGCGCAGCTCTCTGTCTGTGCCTTGCATCACTGTCACCGAGCAGGGCAGCTTCAGGACAGATTCTGCGGTCGCAGCGCGGCTCCTCCTTTCGATGGCGTGTAACCTCCGCGTGCTCGCACTCTTATGGCAAATCATCTGTGCTTAGTTTAATTAGCTGCAGAGAGGTAAAGGCCTCCATAGGCACAGCCACCACCTGTCTGCCTCACGACATGCCTCCAGGGAAGAGCCCCTTATTTCTCCACGCGGCTTTACCGTCGGTGGTGTCACAGTCGCTTAGTTTTTTAATTGCCGGGTAATTCCTGAAGAAAGCCGACGAAACAAAGCGGGGGAGAGAAACTGCTGAAACGTGGAGATATTCGGCTTGTCTAAAAGTGTCGATTCAGTTTGGCTCATTAACGTGGCCGCGTCCCGACGTTCATTAGTCAGCAGACGTATTTCCAGTCTCTTAAAATATTCACAGCTCTCCTGGGCCAGACCTGGCCTCCCTTTGTAACTAATCCAGAGTTCTCAGTGGGGGTGAGACCTATTCCCCCTGATTACTTACCTCTTACTGTACCGTACCAGCGACAGACACGGCTGCCGCTTGATTTAAAGGGAAACATCGACTAGTCTGATTCTTCAGTCCTCATCTTATTTTATCTTTCTTGCATTTTGTTATTTTGTATACGGATGACATCATCTTTTTTGGATTTTTTCAGGTGATTGCGATTTACCGTCACTTTGTGCGATGCTGATCAAATCTTTGTGAGTTTCTCCCTGCTCAGCCTCAACTCAGCCTCATTTCCCTGCAGCTCTGCTCCAGATGCTGGCAGCTGCTGAGGCGGGTCGAGACGTGGTCTACTTCACCTTTGGTGACAGCAAGCTCATGACAGATGTCCACAAAATGCACACTTTCCTCACTGGGAAGAACATCACTGTTGGTAAGGCTCACAGACATCCTGTTCACTTCCTGCTTTGAAGAAACTGTTTATCATTAGAAGCCTCTTTTCTGTTTTTCCCCTTTTTTAAAGTGTAGAAAATGACACAAGAAACACAAACTTTTTCATTTCATATAAAAGGGTCACAGATTATTTCCTCTCCTGAAACTAATGAAGCAATTAGACTCGCTGCAGTCATAAAACAACGTTCACCATCTCCCTGTTCTGGTCCCAGGGGAGGTGTACGAGCTCCTGCTGACGTACCACCGGTCAGCCTGCAAGAGCTGCCTCGCCCGCTGCCCCGACAAGAGTCTCTACTCCTTCATCTACAAGCAGGTCGGCTCCGACAAGCCCGACGCGGGTTCGCCCAGACAGCGCGAACCCACAGACTGTCAATGCGGTCAGGTGACTGATGAGTCGCCGTGCCTTATTTCCAGCAAGTAAAACACCCCATCGATTCTTTCTGCCTCTCGCGCTTTACGTTTTCGCTCTCGTTTGGTTCAACAAACGTACATTTGGTTTTTGTGGTTCTGGCCACTGAAAAGAAAAACGCAGCCGAGAAAGCAGCCTTCCTGAGAGCGAGCGAGCAAGCCGCAGAAGGTGGTTAGTTATGAGCCTGTCTGGCGCTGCAGTCCAGGCCGTGTTCGTTCTGCAGCAGCTGGTAATACGGCAATAGATTGAGCTTCAATGCGATGCAATTGTGATTTTAATGGTGAAGCAAAGGTTGCCATCCATCTTCCCAGTTTGTCATGTTGCCTTTTTTACACCCGCACATATCCAGCCTAATTGAATTGGCTGTCAAAATTCAAGTTAAAGGGAGAAAAAAAAAATAACAAGATTGGTGTTTGGAAAGCTCAGAGCACTCTCAGGAAAGTGGTCTGATTTAAAGAGGAGCTGGCCTCACCGAAATCATCGCTTAACTGCTGCATTTATCCAGTTATAACCATTCATTCTTCACGCACACTCAGTTTATTCATGCCAGCTTTCATTTTAATTTGTTCTGCTGAATTTGAGTCAATTTCAGTAAAAGAAAAAAAAACGCTGTTATCCAAATGAAATGCTGTTTTTGTGGTCTGAATTTTCAATAAAAATCACTTTTATTAACAGAATCCTTCTATTTTTTTATGATTGTATGAATGATGGAGTCGTTGCACTGCCCCCTCCTCCCCTGTCTCACCCCATCCCTTCTTTCTTTACCTTTTCTCATCATCCCAAAGATTCCCTCCTCTCCTCCTGCAACTTAGACCGTCCACCTGACGGTTTGACAGCGCCGCCTCACATCAGGCGACCAGGAAAGCCATTGACACAGACCAGCTACTGCAAGGGGGCTTCAGTATAATGGGGGAAAAAATGCATTTTAAGTCCTGCTGATGTTTTTGTTGATTTTCTCGTCTACTATGGGAGCTTGCTGCTCGGAAACCTTGCGATTTTGGCAGGAGGTGTCTCTTCTCAGTTGTGGTTCGTTCAGCTCTGGTACAAAAAGAGGGGTAATACTCCAGGGACAGAATGCTCTGTGTGAAAGGGGATGTTCAGCTCCAGATTCAGCTCCAGCATTCACACTGTAACTTCATCTTCTGGAAAGGCATTTTTCCTCATAGGATCTGCTGTACATGTCGGAATCACAACTCAGATGAAGCCATAACTGTCAGTAAATCCACGTCAGGATGAAGGGTGCTCGTCCCATCGATGTTACAGGCAGAATGAGTTTCCAGCCAGCCTTGCCATTTATCTCCGCGCAGTTATCGCTTCACCCTTTCACTCACAGCTTAATAAGGTCACACCTTTTATATAAAGTGTACATGACACCTCATTAAGTTGGGAGTCGATGGCAGAACATCCAGTCAGGAGTGAGAGTCGGGGATCCCGAGTGGTTCCTTCATCAGACGGAGGAAACAGGTTCTTTTGGACGAAGAAGAAGAAGAAGCTACGAGATGGTGTCAGGTTACGTTTGCACGTTTCAGTGTAGAATAGACAGTCATATACAGTATAACATAAAATGACTTTTCATGTATTGTTTTTCCTTTGGCTGATTTCCGGATTGTTAGCTATCATTTCATGGATAATCCACCCCGAAAGATGCTCAGTTCAAAGTCAAACCGACTTTGGACCGTTACACTGAACGGACTCCAGGAATCTGTAGGTGAATGAATGAGGTGGAGGCGCCTCTGAGCTGGCTGCTGTCTGCCTTCCTGAAATCAGGACCTGAAGTAGGTGGGAAGGGGGGGGGGGTCTCTCTTTGTAGCTTGCTGAGTTCAAAACAAGCCTTTGGTGGCAATCTCTCTCAAGGGGCTCCACCGTACACACACACAGTATCTATGGAGGATTGATCCCTCTACAGTCAGCCTCATGCAAGCTTCTGACCTTTAAGGCTGCCATCTGTCATAAAGTCACGAACACGCACGGTGTTTTGTGTTGGCAGACTTGTATTACATTCATGTTGCAGTGCAGCAATCGCGAAGTTAGTGGACTGTCGCCGTTGGCCGACGGGGCTTCAATCGTTACGACTCCCAAGAAGAGTTGTGATCATGAAGATGGCAAAATGCTAATTTGGCGTCCTGTAGATTTTATTTATATTGTTTAATTGTTCCCACGCTGCGTGCTTCTGCTTCCCCATCCCCCTCCCACACTTACCCTCATTGATTATTCATCTCGTTATTCTGGGACCGTTTGGACTCTGTGGATTTGCCAACACGCCAACAGGTATCACGGCTTTGCGAGTGGCTTCATGTAAGCACACACGACGACGCGTCATATTGATGACAGTGTTCCTTTAGACCCAAAATATAATATCCACGACTCTCAGATAAGTCCTATCAAACAGCTCGTTCTTTCATTCTCTGAAACTGGAACGGCACAAACACGCCATTCTTCCACTTTTGCTTCGTTTCGATCCAAGAAGGTCAGCTCTGATAATGTGGGGTGCTGTATTATAAATGACGGAGCCTCTGGAAATTCAACACAGGCTATTTACTCCGCAGCTTCTTGTCGTATTTTGTTCATTAGCGCGAACTCCCTGTAGTGTTCGGAGGAGCTCCGCAAGGATCTCTTGGCCACAGATTAAAGGCAGTATCAGCTGAATATTGATATGTTTGATGAAGCCCTGGGAGCTGTGGCTTATATTTGTTTGGACTGAAGACATAAGACAAAAATAGGATTCATTGTCATGACTTCTCTTTGGCCGATTATTCAGATTTTATCCTTTCCTTGATAAACATGAACGATGAATGCTTCGAATACACCTGAGACATCGAGGTTCTTGTGGGATTCAACTGGACATCGTTGACTTTTCATTTTGTGGGGTTTTTCTCAAAAAGTAGTTTGTTTTTTTGTCAGATCCTGACAGAAAATGAGAAGATATTTACCAAATTAACACCAGCGCATGAACTCACATGTTTAGCCGTCTTCATTACAGCTTCATCGTCAATTAGGGAGGTTTGCAGCGTGATCACGCTGTTCCACAAATCACCTGCTTGAAATTTTTCAAAAATCAAACTTTAGACTTCAAAGAGTTCAATCTGAGGTCATTAAACTCTGTGCCTGCTCTAATTAATGTGTGTACTGCAGTTTTCAAAGAGATTTATTTGGATACGTTTCTGGCCAGACTCTTCACACAGGTGCATCTTGTTCGGTTACTGGAGCAGGACACGTACAGCTGAGCTTATTGGTGAATTTATCATTATTTACGGTCACACGCTGCAGCGCGCGCACATAAATCCAAACTGTGATCATAAATCTGGGGTGGCGAATGAAAGTTATGAGGTTCAATTTGAAGTTATATTTGTTTTTTAAGGAATAAATTACTCGCACTGATTTAAAATACAATATTAGATTACTCTCCTAATGTGATCTTCTCCTAATCATGATTTGGTTTGATAAACCATCAGTGAGCCGTTATGTTCCCATCCACGCAGGATGTTCCCTCCTGTTGTTCAGCATTTCTCTCCTGCTACATCAAATTTGTGTAGATCTTGTCGAGTAATGTCCTTTGCGCATGCACGCGCGCACACACACACACACACACACACACGCACTGCTGTATCCATGAGCGTCTTTGAACCCGACGTGACCTAAATGTTTCCCCGCTTCCTCCGTGTCCTGTGTGACGCCCCGGCAGCAGCGCAGAAGCGATTGTTTGATGATAATTGCGTCCCTCCTCGGGCTCCGCGCTCGCTGGGACGCTTCCTCGTCCAAAGGCGGTTCCTTCGCCGCTCCCAAAAACCTGCTTGCGTCGTCTTTCGACGGGGGCCAAACAGCCTGCGGTCAGATTTCCTCTCGAATAGAGGCTGCTCGCGAGTGGGAGGAGGTGGTGAATAAATCCATGACAACAGCGATTATTTATTAGTGACAGCCTTCTATGGCCATTCCAGTTCAAATGTTTCCACTGCAATTGATCCGAAAGGAAAATCCATTTTATGTGATAGCCTGAGCTTTTAACCAAACTGACTGCCCGCTCTGTAAGGTCAAGGATTGAGTGAGCGAAGTTATTTTTGCTCGTAGTGTTAATAGATTGCCTATCTATCATTTGGGTGTCGCGTGATTGATACCGACTCAGCTTGAATGAAAGATGGCGCAAGGCCAGTCGGAGGAGAAGCTTTTAGGAGGATATATGGGAGGGAAAAAAATGCAGTTCCTTACCGCTTCTGTTCCATCATTTCTTATTGATACTAATTTGAAATCCAGTGTCTGCATTCTAACACGCATTTCTTCCTAGAAAACAACACCTCAGCATGTTCAATTAGAAACAACTGCTGGGTCGGCTGAATACTGAAGAACAACCACAATCTATGCATGAAAAAAATCCCTTAATTGAAGGACAATGCACATATCGCTGACCAATTAAAATCCCAGCTTTCATGTGAGCTCATTTTACTGTCTAGTAGGATTCTCGACGCCGTACTTAACTCTTCAAATGCACCAGGAAGAAACTATTAGGTCTGAGTCGTGCGGCTGAATCGGTTTACTTTCCAGAGTTTATCAGCTTTGAATGAAGCAGCTCCTCAGGCCTTTAATTGCACACTTGTTGCTCGTCTCACCCGCGAGGTAGATAACACCATCTGCTCCACATCCGCTCAGGACCAATCATCATTTCAAAAAAGAGGCAATAAAATCCTCTTCCCTGCTATATTTCCTGCAAGCTCTTTATAAAGATATTTATTTGCTCCCCAAAAGTGATCACAATATGCCAATTATTTTGCAAAGTGTGGCTTATTACTGAGGATGGAGGTGTATGAGTTGGTGAACTTCGAGGGTGCTTCCACATCAGACAGATGTTTCTCTCCAGGTTTCAAAGGTTCCAGATGCAGATGCTTCCCAAACATTTCAAAGGAGACATTTTACTGGCTTTTGGCCTTGATCACTTTCAGGATATGATGAGACGCCAACACGGAGCAGCGGTTGGAGCAAAACAAAGTCGAGAAATTAGGTTTCGGGTGCATCCGTCTTAAAACAAACTTTCGGTTATACGATGGGATTGAGATTATTCTGCTGGTTAATTAATCTGAACCCCTGATGCATTTCTATCAACCTTTAACTTGACTTTTCCTAACGTGCTGAAGTGCTTGATGTGTTGCTTTATGTGTGTGTGAGGAGTCTTTGACAGAGGACTCCTGGGAGTCGAACCGCAGAGTGACTGGAGGCAAAGGCCTGTCACGTGTCGCAGGTTGACTCTGTGTGTGTGTGTGTGTGTGTGTGTGTGTCCCCTTGGAGAGCAGGGAGCTGTCTGCGTGCGCTTTGCAGAGCAGCACTGGCAGCGAGAAGCTCCAGGCTCTGCTGTGCACTGGGCTTGTTATGGACCTGTCACTGTTGGGGTGGCAAACACACACACACACACACACACACACACACACACACACACACACACACACACACACACACACACACACAC
>JASSRZ010000086.1:8234662-8257217 GCA_032164315.1 Malacoctenus gilli | reverse complement strand
CACACACACACACACACACACACACACACACACACACACACACACACACACACACACACACACACACACACTCACGATACAGCAGCTCCCTTTCGCGGGTGTCGGACATGATAAACCACAATTGACTGTTACTCTCAGACAAATGAAGAAACTCAACTTTCTAACTGTCTGTTTTTTCTCCACTAAAACTGTAATTACACTAGCTTCAGTATGCACTGGTGTGGCTGCAGATGGGGGAGGGGCTGTGGGGGGTGGGTTTCCTGGTTAAGAAGTGAATCCCCGATGGGCTTTTTTCACCCAGTATTAATTAGATGTCCTCGGTGAAAGCGCCCCCAGTCTTTAAGGAGACATCTTTTTTAATCAAACATAAATGAGACACAGAAACGTGATCATATCGCGATCATGACTGGAGGATTTATGCATTCTTATGAGGAGAAAAAGCACAGACAGATTCTTTTATCTTTGCATTCAGCTCAACACCTTCTTTACAACTGAGTTCTCGTGTTGGAAAAACAAGAGGAGTTATTGAAGCTCACTCACCAGAGAGGAAAAGTTATACAGTGCATCTACATGTAGAGTAGCAGAACTGATTTATGCTTGGCTTACAGGTAAAAAAAACAGTAATACGTCTTCGTCAGCTGATGTTTCTGACTCATTTCAGGAGTGAAAATGCAGCATGCCTGCTCTCAGTGCAAGGTAATTGTAAACTACACAGACAAAGCCTATTTGTTGGGCCCATCCGAGCTGTCTCAGAGTGCCAGTTTTCCTGACAAGTGTGGCTTGAGGGGCTATAAAGCGGCGCTGCCCCCATCCCTCAGCCCCCGTCCTCTATTACGTATGAACCGGTGGCTAAATTGACAGGCTTATTTACACCAGGACATATGTAGCCAAGATTGCACCATCGCTCCTGTGCCAAACGCTGATGCTCCCTAAACGTATCTCATTGACAAATTACAAAGAGCTAAAGGCGGCGGAGAGCGAGTAAAGAGAGTCGTTTGGTTTGGATACACTTCCTTTACGGATAAGTGGATTAGATCTTCTCCCCTCCTGCTGTTCAATTACCTGCGCACCCATAAAAATCTGAAGTTGCGTCTCCAGAGTGAGATATTGTGGCGCTGCTCGTCGCAATAAGAGCAGGATTTAGGATGAGCCCCTTCCCCTGTGACAGCGGCACGGCAGAGGGACTCTCTCCGTCACCAGATAGCGCCGTCCCCAGCCGCTCATTAAATACGAAACCATTACTTTGCAGCTCCTTCACTTCGCTCCCCTTCACCGAACTTCACAGCCCCCTGGAAGTAAATAAACACAAATGTACAGAAAAAACAAACCATATTTGAGAAGATAGCTTCACAGCTTTGCGGCCCCGAAAGCCCCTGAAGATTTTAACGCCTCTTTTATCTATCATAACAATGTTTTATGGTCGAATTAAGATTATATTTCTGTGAAATCTCCTGTGAAATCTGCAGCATATTGTGAATATGAACTGCACTCCCTCCTGTTCAGCTCACTTATGCACCTCCACAAGGAGGAGGAGGCGCAGCGACAAAAGTCAGAGTGTGTCAGAAAACAGCAGCAAGAGCTTCAGAGTTTCTTTCACCGCATTTCCAAACCATGCTCTCTCTTCAGCAGGTCGCCTCGACCTTGTCTGCACGCCTAGATGCATTGGACGGCCGCCATGTAATTGGCTGATTAGATATTTGCGTTAATGAGCAGTGGGACAGGCGTAGCCACTTTCATGGCTTGTGAGTGTACCTAAAGGTCAAGCATGCAAACATCAGAGATTAAGGATCCTTTGAAATCCAGCAGTCTCACAGAAAAAATCACAAGGTGGTGTGTTGGAAAACCTTGTTGTTAAACCACACTTAATAATCATAAAATGTCCCATAAAAATAAGAGAGTATAAAAAAGTACTTGTTCTTTCCTCTGGACGAGTTGCAACAAAGTTTATCGGCAGTAATTAAAAAGCTTTGTTTGTTCTTTTCTCTGAGAAGCGACCGAGCATATTGCGGCTCCCACATCTGTTGCAGCTGCATTAGTTCTCCTTAATGGGTCACTGTAATTGGCGGGAGCCCGGATGGGGCTGCTGTTCCGTTGCGTGTGGTTTGCTTACTGGAGTCTTGAGAGAGATACGGCGACTGGCAGCTGTGGGCTGGAGGACACTGCCCGCACTCACTGCGAGCCGCTCTCTTCATCTCCTCTCCACCCCGCACGACCCCGCTCCACAGGGACGCCGCTACTGGGACAAATGGCCACCTGGGAGATGAGCATTTAATGAAGCACACCTCTTTTTTTTTTAACATTCGCTCCTCTTCCCCTCAGTCAACCTCTATTTCCTGACAATCCCTCCATCCCACATCTGGCCTGGAAGCAGAGCGGATCTGTTGGGGGAACTCGGGGAGGGAGCGCGTCTCACATGACCAGAGCCACGAAGCCCACATGCATGCAAACTCATGCCTTCTTATTTGTCCTCCTGACAGTGTCGCTATTAGCTTCCTGGTGGCGGCTCCTCGCTTGTCAAGTGTTATGAGATATCCTTCAGAACTCATGGCCAGGTCACAAATTTCTCCGCATCACCGAGATGGGGTTTGTGAGGAGAGTGCTGCACGCCTAATGAGGTCCCTCCATCTAACTTTTCTCCCTCCTGTCTCCTTGGATCCGTTCATATTCAGCGCTTATGCAACCGGCTCTCACGCTGAATCGAGAGGCCGTGCAGGCGGACGAGCGGTTGTTACTCCGATGCGAGGGGCGCGTTTAAGCGTTTGTCTTGCTTGATTGACTCTGGTGTGACGATGATGGCCTGGCACAGCGATTCACCTTATACAGTCTGAGCTTAGAGCGCTCATGAGTTCTCGCTTTTGAAGCCATTTTCCTTCCTGATCTGATCAATGCATGTGATTACTTTAAAAAAAGGTAATTTTACTGCAGAAATATGCAGTTTGCTGGATGGTGAATCACTCATGAGTTTCTGTTCCTTCGTCACACCAATCCCGACTCTGCCTGACTCCAACACCCTGACCCTTTCACTTACCATCCCCACTATTCACTCACAAACCGCTTTCTCCGAGGCCTCTCAAATTAGCCATGGCTCTCCGCCGAGAGCTCGAGCGCGGCTGGACCTGTCGCGGGACCTGGGGGCATAAATCATCCCCCCCGAAGCAGGAGCCGTGGCAGGACTGGACACACATCCACCACCCGAGATTTACGCCACGCAGCCGCGCAATCTGGATGCTCTCCACCAGGTCGTCCTCAAATTGGTTATTGATCTTCCAATCACGGGATGAATCATACGTTGCCAACACTGTTTAGGCACCGCGTTTACAGTAGGGTGGCTTGTGCTCTGGCTGATATGCAGCCGCTTGGATGGATTATAGTCGAGAAACCATGAGAAAACAAGTGGCCGTGCTGAATAGGGAGTAAAATCGGAAAAGGAATTAAAAAGCGGCCAGCCCCGAGATGAATAGGTGTCATGTTGTCATCCAGCAGGGCCTCATTATAACACATCACAACAGCTGGAAGAAACTGTTGACAGTGGCTGAGGAGAGAAGTGCCTGAAGTTGGCTACTTCCGCAACAGTGTGATCAAGTCATTTAAATATTTTCATTCACGAATAATTGCTGTGCCTCTGATACCGTTATACCACAATCCGTCAGGGAATATGAGCAGCTCCTGTTGTATATGTGAAATCCCTCACTTACAGCATCTCCTCACTCTGTCTTCATTCTTTTGTTTCTGAGCTGCTCAGGCGACGCAGGAAGCTAAAATGCACCAGATTTAAGTTTAACGGTGAGGGGAATCCGTCAGAACGGAACCAACGCTTTTATCTACATCTTTCTTAAATGGGACTGGTTCCTTGAGACGTACTTCATTTCAGCTCTTGTCATGTCCTGCATCGTGGCATATTATTTAATGGGCCCCTCACTTCTCGCCCAATTAGGCTTCAAGATGGTGTGTAAATGTAGCTCCTGCCCTGGGAGCAGTTTCCTAATAAATGTCACAATGGCCATTATCAGACTCTCTTTGTGAGTGAAAACAGACAGCTAAAAAATGAATGTGGTCCTAATTGAAAGATCTTTTGAATTTCAACCTAAATGTCAATATTTGAAATGAGGGACAATGGGACATTTTCGGTTCTGTTCTTTCCATTTTTGGATGAGAAATGTCAAGATCGTTTCCATTTCTAAGGCGTCCTGAATGTGGCTTGAGTTACAAAATTACTAAATGATACCTATGATAATGCAGTGACAGCCTAAGTCAATCTAATTGGCTGTGAAGGGAGCCAGGCTCTCATATTACAGAAGCTCACTCTGCTGATGTATGTGCACATGTTCAGTTACAGATACTGATTGGGATTACAGTTTATGATTAGTGATTACAAGACAGCGTGAACTGTGATGATGTTGAAGCACGTCGACCGGTCAGCTTCTAGAGACGCCGTTCCTGCTTCGCCTTTGTCATCCTCGGAAGCGCCTGGAACACACCTTCACTGGTCTTTCATTTCTCTTGCAGCCTGGAAGGAACCGGGAGGAGGAGGGGGGGGGAGGGGGGCGCAATGTGGACGGACAGCTCGGCTCCCCTCTCCTCTCCTCCCCTCCCCAGTCGATAGCAGCCAGCAGGGTTAGGCTCCGACTCTGTCTGCGGCGTGGCAGACGCTTATTAGTGGTAATGTTCCCCCATCATCCATCTCCAGGTGGGCTTCCGCCATTGATCTCCACGCCAAGTCCTGTCACGAGCGGCACCGAGAGCGGCGAAGCCACCGGTCACCGCCAGCATTGGCTTTCCATGACCCAGCTTAATGTCCTGTCAATAGACTGGTGGCTGGACGGCCGCTGGTGCACCTGTGAGGTGACTTGCACTGTGTAACACCCCTCAACCTTTAACTTCAATAGTAAAGGATGAGAAAAGGAACGGGCTTATTTTCTGTCTAGATTTGGTCGGAGGTTGCCGATCAATTACTCGCCTTCAACAAATTGAGTATTATCCACCCCAAATGATGACACTGGTTTAAGAAGAAGAAATTGACTTCATTAAAAACCAAAGAGGGGAAAAAAAAGGTGCGAGTGACAAATTCAAATACAATCAATCAGATAGATATATATATATATATATATATATATAAATATGTATTTGAGTAGAAGTTACTTTAAAATTTATCATTCAGGAATTGTATCATATGTAAATGTGGAGATACTTCAAAGAAAATGCTGACACAGTTCAAAAAAATTAACTTTGTAGTCTTTATTCATTGCATGATGTGTCTGATTTCACTTCATAACGTCATACTAATAACTCTTTAATATTTCTATAGACTCAAAAATAAACAATCATTTTGTTTCAACAAAGATAAACATACAATTTAACTTTACACTGCACTCAATGTTAAATGCTTGGCAAAAGTCAGTCTTCACTCCTGACAGCCATGTGTTATATTTATTGTCACAGTTACAGAAACATCATGAACAGATGTGACGTTGATCGAGGATTGATGAAAATGTGTCCAACAGTCAAATGATGACGACTGCAAAGAAACCACTGTAATAACACTGAATAACAACATTACATTCGTTTACATTTACCATTCAGAAAACACCAAGCAGAAACAATTCAGAGTAACAGGAGAAGTTAAATATAACTTTACATTTCACATGAAATGTGGATAAACATGTTGCATTAAATTTAATTTAAGGCATTTTGTTTTCTTGGTTATAATATTTTACTCTTTATATTCTGTTTAATGTATAAAAATACAGCTGTCACGTCAGAATAAACACGCATGCGAGTTGATGGGTGATGATGCACAGACGGTTGACAGCCACATTTCTCCTGGACACGGAGAAACACGTTTCGTCACGCTGCCACAAATACAAATTCAATTTGCGGCGAAGGAAAATGTGGCAGATTGAACAAGACCCACAATCTGTAGGAGGCTCTAAAGTCACGCTGATGACGGGTGTGAGGTGGACGACATTTATTAAAATCTGACTCTGTTTTTTGTGTATCAAAAATAGCAACAGTCATAGTTACCCCTTTAACATCCAGCTCGTACCTTTTGGTCGAGCAAATAAATAACAGTAACGTTCACAATAATTTCATTGAACTTCAGACAGTCTACTCCATCCACCTTTACCCGTCTTACCTCTGCAAACTCGTCAATATTCATTGATTTAAGTGTTTTGTTATCAGTTATTGAGAACTCATTTAACACCTGTTTAATTGAAATATATTGATTAAATACAAATTATTGAAGAAAAGCTAAATATGGTTTTTTTTTTAAACTGGGGGAAGTTTTGTGAAGCTTTGAGCAGTTTACAGCGACTCATCTATTTTTTTCCTTCCCCATTGGATGTTAAAGGGTTAAATCTCTCTCAGCTCCATGCCTCTGGTTGAGCTTCACTCTGTATATTGCACACACCCCTTTCTACGACGTGTTATTGCACCGACAGTACACTGAGACACATCTACCCTTATTCTACAGCTATATGCACCTATACAGTATATACACATGGACACAGTGGTATGCCTCAGTCACGGTGGGACTGCTTCTTCCTTGCAAAGTAACACTGTTCAATACATTTTGCACAAAGTAACTATTGCCAGAATATACAACATGATGTTCACATACATACAGTACAACAAGACAGCTTCAAGTGTGCCACTGAAACCATAAACTCCACTTCACTTCCACTCACAACATCTATAGTTTCTCTGTTTATAGTTATTTGCTCAAATGTCTGTAGGAGTAGCTTAAGGTGCCTCATGACACAGACTCCATAAATGCACAACCTCTTTGGCACCCGACAGTTCACAGACGATAGTAAAAAATATCACATTTTAATAGAGGTCACGAAACACGATGGCGCACACAAAGTGAGGTTGGCAGGATCACATTAACAGGACGTTGCGATTGCTACGAGTCACCCAAACACATGACGGGCCCTATTTTTTGTTACATTACTACTCCAAGCATGTACGATATACATTAAATCATTTGTTTGTCCCACTATGATGTCACACCCTCACATAGCGTTACAATGGCTTCAGTTTCCTAAAGGCAGCAGAGCAGTTGTCTGCAGTCTACCACGTCAAGCAGGGTCCGCACTAGACCCCCCCCCCAAATAGTTTCTGTTGTCCTCTCAGATCCAAAGGATCTCATAGTATTTTTCTGTTTCCATTCACTTTTTCTATGTACAGACTATATAGAGCTACATGTCAAATTTAAGGCTTTGTATTTTGTCGTACAAGAGTCACTATTGCACAGAAACACATAAAGGCATCTCAACTACTGAGTCTAGATCTAACGTCTAAGTCGGGGGTCTGCAACCTTTAGAACCACAAAAATAAACTTTAGACACCACAAAACAAAGATAATATATCTTTTATATATAGATTTGTTATATATAAACAAACTGTAGCTTTATTTTCATTAATTTAATTTGAGGACTACGATTAAGAGGTTGCAGACCCCAAGTCTAGTCTACAAGTGCTGAGCGGAGCAGTCCGGTGGGCGTGTCCTCTCAGTATGGCTTACTTCCCTGATTTGTGAGGCTGGCCGCCTCCTTGGCTGCCCGCGGCCAGTTTGGCGGCGTCGGCGCTGCTTCGATTGCACAAGTCCCTGATCTCCAGCAGGCCCTCGTTCAGGGCTTTGACGAAGACGGCCGAGCTCGTCTCCGTGTTCTCCCAGAAGCTGGACACGCAGAAGAGGATGTGGTCGGGCTGCGGGTTGTAGCAGGCGCCGTAGCCGTTGGGCACAACGGGGCCGTAGCAGCAGAACATCTCCACCGTGGTGGGAACCTGGAGACAAGGGGGCAAAAGCCTCAGTTTAGACCCCCGAAAAGTAGACACAACTACTTGATGACTCACATTTACACAATATGATATTAGGATGGCTTTATGGCATCGACAGCTGATTTGTTTTTCAAATACAAACTGCTTTGTGCACTACACTTCGATTGTCCGACATAAACTCCGGATTTGAGTTATTACCAGCTGCATGTTACCTGACTGGTGGAGAGGATAAACTGGTTACTGGCCAGATACGTCTGGTCACAGAAGATCTCCGGCTTCTCCATGCGGAGCTCCGCCGCGATCCTCAGGAGTCCGAGCAGGTGATTGTCTATCGCCATTCCTGTGATAGCCTGAAAGACGAGTGACTCCCAGTGAGGTTGTGGGCAAAAAAAAATGACAGAAGTTGCTTTTCACGGTTTAAATTGTAAAATTTGGGTCAGGACTTCTGAGGTACCACAACCCTGGACTTTACTTCTTGTTATTTAAGTCTGGAGTTAAAATGGAGAATTCTTACTGCAACGGTGTAATTTGTCTGGGCGTTAATTGCGTCCCTCAGTCGTTTCATTTTTTCAGCATCCTGTTGGAAGAAGCGCAAAGAGTTTTATTGCAGCTATATTTCACTGGTCTGCGAAAGCAGCAGGGAGATCATCTGCTTGAACTGGGACTCTGGTTTTTTAGCGTGCCAAGGTGCTGCACCTGTTTCATTTAGGCGGCCATGATGAAGTGTAACGTGGGGGTTGGTAATTGGAGCCAAAGTAAGAAAAATGACTCACAGGGAAAGTTACTCGCTCATCCGTCATCGACATCACGAAGGCCAGGGCCTCCGCGGACGCCGAGCGAATGTTGTCCACCCGGCCCTGTTGGAAACGCCGAATGGACGCACTCTCGTAGGTGGACACCAGGCGTCCTCTGCATCTAATACATGACAGACGTGACTTAAAAACAGTTTCATCCACACTGAGTTGGAAATTAGACAAGATGAATAGATTTACTTGTAAAATGCAAGTTGTAAGGCCACTTGGATGAAGGCGTCCGGACTCATCTTCTGTTTCTTGATGAACTCTTTGCCATAAGCTTTAAATTTAAATGCGTCCATGTCGAGATTGTTCACCAGCCTGATGGGAAAAAACAGGAAAAATGTGACACTGGAGGGCTTGAAAACGACTCTCAGTTCTTAACGTTATGTTTGCTGGAGTTGGGTCTTGCCTCTGGAGTCTGTCTCCAGATGCTGCCAGGAGACCTTGGAGGTTGGAGTTGCATTTCCATTGCAGCCTTCTTGGAGGGGGGAGTGCTTTTGATGAAGGGGACGTAAGTACCTTCGATGGACTTCCTGTTCTGTGAAGAACAACTTTTTTGAAGTTATCCGGATTTTTTTTATGATCTCACAATCTTCATTGAGTGAGCATTTGTTGCTGCAGGAGGCAAACTTACATATATCTCATGAGGTATTCAGAGCATTGCACCATCACGATTCCTTCAAAAGGCGAATGCTCGCACACCACCCCACAAATGCCGTTCAATCCTATAACAAACTGAGCCAAAGTCGATCAGCAACTCACCCAGAATGTACCACTGAAGCCTGAGCTGCTTTGAACGTGCTCCTACCTGCATCGACTTATCGTACCAGCGATTGGCCCCGTTTCTTTCTCGCCCGCCTCCGTGTAGCATCATCAGGGCGCGGTTGGTGTCGCTGGCCTCCAGCCCGCTGGGCTCGTCCAGACATACGATGCATATGCAGCTTTCGATCAGTGCCAGTGAGTCTCTGTTGGTCTGATCTGGATCAAGGAAAAAAGGGAGTGGAGTCAAGACTTCAAACAGTTATTTGATAAACAAAAAGAAAAAACAGGAGCTTCTGATACCTTTCGTGAGGGCCTCTCTCGCTTGCGCCCATTCAGTCCTCCCGTCAGTCGTCAAGATTCCCACAGGAGGGAGTTTCTCTTCAGCATTTTCTGACATTTTCAAGATCTTCTCCAATTGGGAAAAGATCTCCGGTTCGTGGAGCTGCTTGCTGTTTTCGACGACATCCAACACAAAGAACTACAGGAAGAAACTGAGATGTGACTTTTCACTTCCAGCTTTATGTGCTACATTAATAACTTGTTGGTCTGGGAATCAATCCTGCTACAGGATCTGATCATATTGTCACTCATTCAGAACACCATCTTTTGAAATCTGCTGCAAGAGACTTTCTGCATGGACTTCTCAATTGAGGGTGATTTCAAAAACATCTCTCCTAAATGGATTCAGAGTTGTGATGGTGTGTAAAAAGTCTCCTTGGGGAGCAGCGTCCTGACCTGGTTCTTGCACACCACGATCATGTGCTCGGGTGCTGCGGAAGCTGCGTCCACGTGGACCTTCAGCGTGTCTGTCTTCAACCCTGGGTAGCGGTAGGAGGTGAAGAGGCGGTAGTACTGCTCCATGCACAGAGGAGTCCCAGCCAGCTGGCCCCGAGCGTAATCCACTGGCAGCGCTCGCCTGGGAGTCATTATTAAACACCTCAGATTAGCACAATACACCCTCGCGACTCATTATGATGCTTCGTGTTCACTTGGGGTCGGCAGGTAACCCATTCCAGGCTGAGCTTACCCATCAATGAGAGCCTTGTACTCTAGGACTCCTTTGATGAGACGAGCCGCAAATCTTGAAGAGAGACGGGATTGAGATTTTTGAACAATGAGAGTAAAGAGTTTTCTGTATTACACTGGACACACACAGCAGACAAGTCGGTGATTGTGTTGAGACGGACTCCAATCTCTCAAAGGACTCACAGTAATCACATTAGGGTAAATTACTGGGATACAGTAAATGAGCCGTGTGTGTTTATCTGTGTGTGAGCGAGGGCCAGTCTGTGTGTGTGAGTGGGCGGTGCGGGCAAATAAGGAAAACACAGCAGCTTGTCAGGTCCTGTGTTGTACGTCATTTGTCTTGATGTTATTACGCTCAAAGCCAGATCGATAGAGTGGAGGCAGCCACAGTGCACCACACCCCTAAATGAGGCCTGACTAGCAGTCTCTGCGGAGAGCTTGGCCCTGTCACTCCCAATCTAATAAGTGGCTGTGTCAGTAGATTACCAGCTGCTCATGCTGCTCTGGAAACATTCAGTTAGTGCAGCGCGAGCCGACAAAAGCTAATGTGGAGTTACAGAGCTGGACGGACCAGTGTACTGTCTGCGTGACCACGGCTCATTTAATAATGGGCAGAGATTCTCTCCATGACTGTGACTCAGATCTTAATCTGCTTCTGCGTCCGCTGAACGGGACATAAAAGCCTGTCAGCAGCTAAAGAGCTGAATATGTATGTTTTATGGTTTCAGAGACGACTCGCTGCAGCAGCATCCATTCAGTGGCTTTAAACATTTTGATAGATGTCGCTGTTGCCATGAAATAGGAGTGCACATCAATTGCAGGATGCTTTAAATTGACCCTCAATCAACTTGCAAGTGACAACCTGATGTAATAAGAGAAGCAAGCTTTTTTTTACTTCCTCTGCAGTAAAACTTCACCACATGCTGGCCTCCTCATCTCGAGACTTCAAAAACGACACCAGTTCCGTGGATCCAATAGCTCCAATCACTTTAAAAATTCCCTACAAATGTCTACTTTTACACCGTCTTTGGCATTGTTTCTTTTCATCTTGAAGGTGCTATAGCAAACAGTATTAAAATTTAGAAAATCAGATACAACTGAAAGAAGAGAGATAAGGTTGTGGGAAATATCCTCCATTACAAACCTGAGAGCATCTGTTTGATCCCTGAACGCCTGTTTGGGAAAGACCATGACGGGATTGGAGTTGACTGGAAGAGCCAGTCGGTTGTTCAGGTACATGTCCTCCAGCCAGTAGTCATAGACCTGGATGTAAACACAGAGACACCCTCTTTTTTTGAGAAATGTTGTTTTGTCAAGTGTCCTGGATTGAAGTTATTACTCTCTGAGTTGCGATCGGTGGCCAGCGGAGTAAAAACCCATCACAGTGTATCACTGCCAGATAAAAAAAAAGGGGGTGGGGGGGGGGGGGTGAGCCGATGTGAGAGTGGGAGTGTGATGGATTTCCCTTGGCTGGATGAGTTGTGGAGCGACTCAGACGCAGGAGGAAGATTGACGCAACAGTGAGCAAACAATAGCTCAAATAAATCTTTGGCAGCAGGTGTTCGACTTTGTTTAACTAATATGAATGTGTCATTTCAGAAACACAGCTGGTGACATTTAATTTGGCATAAAGTCAATTCAAAATAACTTTGTATTGGTAAGATTTAAATGCAAGTGTCTTAAGTTTAGTTTCCAGGTGAGCATTGAATTTGAAACAGCTGTGTGAACTGTAAACGTTATTGGGACGGTGATTGTGTTTTACCCAGTTGTTGGTCTTGTCCCTCCTCTCCAGAAGCTTCTTCTGCAGCACCTCTCCGACTCCTCCAGGAGCTCCAAACTTTTCCACGATGGCCTTTGTCTTCTTGAACTGCTCCTCCGTCACCAGGTGCTGGACGCACCTCAGGTATGTGTCAAGGGTCTGTTTCAGTGGGGGCACAGGGACCTTTGGCAGCCCCTGTGGAAAATAACGAATAATAAGAAGTAAGTAGAGATTAACAACATGACTGCCACTGTTACTATAAATAAATGGCATTAATGATGTGATTGTAATTAAAAATAGGCAAAGAAAGGTCAAGATTTCTAATGTATTCAGAGGTAGCCCTCATTTCAAAGTGAAGTAATTCTCAGTGCGTTTATCATGAAAGTTTCAGTTAATAATTCATGTCGAATGCTTCGAGGCTTAACTGAGTGATTCCCACGGTCTCGTTGGTGTTGTGCGCGTGTAAATTGATTATCTTTTCTGTCTGATGTTTGATCATTAGCATACCGGAAACTGTTGGCAAGCCAACTTGTTAATATTGATAAGAGAGAGGCAATTGGACCTGAGGTTTGAGCTGGAGGTTCATTAAAAGGACTGTGGAGGCATTGTTCATGTAGACGCACGTTAAAGTCAATCCTACCAGAGTAATGCTGTCACTTTATATACATTTTTTCACTTAAAATCTCGATAATGTTGCTTTAAAACAAAAGAAATAAACCGTGTCTTCATAATTGTCTCATGCACCTGAACACTGAAAGGCCTGCACGGTGATTTTCGCCCCTAGTGGCCATTCTGGTAAATGCACGCGGCGCTGTCCGTGGTGCTGAAATTTAGCCCCGCCGCTTTATCAAACTTTAGTCTCGCGGACAGCAACACGACTGAACCTTTAATACAATGTGAAGCTTGACTGCTGATGAAGAGAACACTTGGAATAAGCAGAGAGACAAGTTCCCGTACTTGGCTGTCCCGGTCTCCTGCGGTCTCTCTCTCCAGTATTGGCATGTCTGCGGTCCAGTGCAGTCAGGGGGAAGTAACGTGGAGACCCTCCTGGGAGGGTTTGAGTTCAGCCTTCCCTGCGTGAAACCATGTTAAGACATTTAGAAGAGAGACCAGACAAGCACACGAAAATAAAACAAGTAGGCCAATAGAGGAATGCCGTCCGTAAGGGAGCCAGCAGGCTTCTATTCTTCATCATTTCGCAGCCTAATGCAATTTGCTGCTTGTCCTTGAATTCCAGCTGCGCCGCGTCGCTCACCAAAGCGGAGACTCATACGTCTGAAAACCCACTTAATCGCTCGGTGTTCTGAAAGTGAGCCCAAATAAAAGTAAAAACATTTGTTTTAGGGGGGAGAATCAACAGTTTGATCTGGAAAACTGTTGTTCTATATTATTGGAAAGAAGTTGGAAGAACAAATAGGTCAATATTTAGAAGTTATTAAACTTTCTCTAAGATAAAGAAATACTCTAAATCATTTTTCTTCTTTCTTTGTAAAGAATTATTCGTCCTTTGAACCAAAACAGCTCAATGAAGTACAAAAAAACTTTCAGAAATTACAAATTGTTCCCAAATCGTTTCGAGGAGCAAGATGAAATGTTCTTACCTGGTCAGTGTCGCACTCAGGGGGTCAGAGAAGTGCGCGGCGGTTCACATTGCCTCCCACTCCCACGTCGTGAGAGCCCATGTCAGTGTAAAGGTCCGCTCGGGCGCGCGGTCGCTCCGCGGTCCCCGCGCCTCGCCATACGGCTGTGGCTCCACATTAAAGCGCGCCTCGGAAAAAGCTGCTGAAGGTGTTGGCGTTTACCTTCCCCCTGGAGGCAAGAAACTCCTCCCATCGAAATCTATTCGCGGAACATATTATCTGACAGCTTGTTTCCCCCCCTCCCGCCCACACCCGATAATAATTTTAATATAAAAAAGGCTGGGGGCCGGTTTTTGGTTGGGAGTTCCGAGCTCTTCTCGTGACCCTGCAGGTCGACAGAGACAACAGGTTTTTACCTTGAAGTCGTCAACAACAAACCTGCAATGTTTCTCAAACTCAAACGTTTGCTTTATTTGGATTTATCAGTTTTTTGCTCATTATATTGCGATTATGAGTTGTTGGGATTTTATTCTGAAAAAGCTGCAATTTCAGTTTTGATAAAAGTAAAGTGTAAACTTAAAATCATTGTTTCATACTCATTCTTTCACAATTTTTATTCACATTGTTGCATTTTATTTTTGATTCACGTCTTTTGAATTACAAATCAAACAAAAAACACATTAAATATTCATATTTCTGAACTCTTACCATTGTTTTTTGTTGTTGTTTAGAATGAAAATGAACTCACCACTGTCACACGGATCCAAACAGAGATTTATTAAAACGACAATTGTTAAATGAATACACATTTGTTCATCTTGAGGAGACTGATTTCATAAGCTACGTGTTGACAAAACGTTTCGTACACACACGCACTCGCATCCACAACGCACACTCACACACACACATTTGTAGAGGTCCATTTTTTTAAACAATTTACATTGTGCATATATCCACATATGTACAAATCCATTTTTCATTATACATTTAGTTTCAAACAACAAAAAACACCTGAAATAAAAAATATACCAACAAACAGGCCCACTAATTACAAAATAAAACGGACAAAATTCTTAAGAACTGATAAAGAAGAAGAGAAAAAGAGGCCATTGATGTGCAAGTAAAAAACGTTTCCTCAAAGACTAAAAATATAGGCTATTTTGTGTAAGGGGGAAATGTGCTGCTTATACTTGGTCCCATATAATCTTGTATGCACATTTATCTATTTTTTCTGATCTTTTTTTAATATAGAATACGCAGTAATACACACAAATTCAACATTAGCTGATAGATCTCTCACAAAACTCCAGTTATACGTCCATGACAAACGCTACATAGACTTGATCGACACAATGAAATCACAGTCAAAAGAAGAAGAAGAAGAAAAAAAGAAAGAGTAAACTTTGGAGAAACGGGTCACACAATCATGATTTTGGTGATTGGGTGTTTCATATTGCACGTCGGTACTTACAAAACAAAAGTTTGAATCACGGGATCAAAACCTGCCTGCCTCATCGACAAACCTCCCCTCGGGAATGTTTTGGACGGCGCTCAGAGGCTGTCCGAGTCTAAGTGAACTCTGGACCGGACGACTCCTCTGACAAGGACCGCTGTGCTTTGAAGGGGTCATACCCGTTTTCGTCTACTGACAGGCAATTCCCTGCCGAACTGTAGCCCTTCTTTTTCGCTCTCCTCTCCTCCATCCTAATGGTGTCGTACAGCCCCTGCGGAGCCTCCTCCAACAGGTTGTCCCTCTCTGAGTAGGACGGTTTCATTTGGCACACGTTGCGCAGCAGCAGCAGGGCTGGCGCGTAAAGCACATTGACGAGACCCATGCCCAAATTAAGTTGTACAAACCCGTGCGTGTGCACGATCTGCCCGGCCACTATGGGACCCATGGCGTACGCCACGGAGTAAGAGATGTCTGCTATCGCGTAAACGCTACCGTACACGGAAACATGCCGCACGTCGACCAAAAACGCAAGGGTGGGCAGCAGCGCGGTGTCCACCAGCGCGATGCCAAAACAAATGCCGCACAACGGGGCGATGAGCTGCCCGAAAGTTTTGCATGCAGGGACTGTGCAGGAGCTCGCGCCTATGATCACCATGCCCACGGCTCCGTAGAACCACTGCAGATTCGGATGCTGCGCTGCCAATTTGACGGTTATGTACACGCCGAGGACGTGGGGGAAGAAGGCAGGGAGCCAGGTGAGTCCCATCTCCCACTGGGAGGAGTGCATGGTGGTCTCCATCCAGTTGGCTATGGTGGGCTCGAGAAAGGCAAGGGGGATGTTGCACACTGTGAGCGCCCCGGCCACCACAGCGATGTAAGGGTCAATCATGAGTCTGTAAATGGGGGTGCCGACTGGCATGTTCTCTCTAGTCCTGTTGGAGAAGGGCTTGATCACGGTGAGCAGCAGGACGCCGTCCGCCAGGCAAATGCAGGCGAGCACGATGAAGGGCACTTTCTTGCCCGCGAACTCGTACAGGACGCCCCCGAAGGGAGGCGCCACCAGGCTCCCGAACGAGATGAACGCCAGCGCGATCCCGAGCGCCGTGCTCCTCTCCGCCTCCTCCGTGTATTTGTCGGCTATCATGGCAATCCCAGAGGTGTCCGCGAAAGCGGAGCCCAGACCCTGCAAACTTCTGGCCACGAACAGCGTCGCGTAGTTCTCCCCGACGGCAAATATGCAGGTGGAGACGAACATGACAGTCAGTCCGATTAAAAGCGGAATGTCGTATCCGACCCGGTCAATGAAAGTCCCCGAGAGCGGGTTAACTAACAGCTGGAGGATGGCTTTGGACGCAAAAAGTACTCCTATCTGGACATCTAAATTGTCCTTGTTGCTTTTGTCTTGACTTGTGCTGTTGGCTGAGGTGTTGGGGTGCATCACTACGTGGACGTGCTCTGACTGCTCACTCTCCAGATCAGCCAGATAGTCTGGAATAATTGGCACGATCACCATGTAGAGCATATTGTCCAGCAGCAGAGCCACGCAAACAATCACTAATATGATCCGTCGTTGCTGGTGGGGATCCCTCATGGCGGTGCCCAACTGCTTGGTTCTCTCGCCCATCTCGGACAGTTTGACGGCGGCTGTTTTGGCCAGCCCGGAGGATCTTCCTTCTCCATCCATGGTGTGCTTTTCTTGCTTTGCGCTTTTTCGATTTAAAAAAATGTAGTTGTGCTTCTCTCCGTCTGCTTCCGATCTTTCAACACCTCGGACGACTCATTGGTATTTTCTTCACATTGATGTTGTGCGCTCCGTCCTCACCTCGCCTGTGCGTAAAGGGAGAGGCGCAGAGGAACTTGGCTGCTTCATCGGTGAAGATGGCTTTCCTCCGCGTCCTCAACTTGTCCTCGGCTCAGCCACATCCGATGCAGTTTCATGATCTCCCGAGAAGTGACGTGGTGAAATCGTAGGATTTCTGCAACTTGCAGAGATTTCGGCCGCAGTTCTTACATGGCAAAGTTTGGTTTGAAAAAAAGATTTCGTCACTTATTGGCGATAGCTCGGACGCGGGGACCGCCGGGTCTCTGCCTTCATACCTTCTATCACCTGTAGCACTTTGGCGCTCTGCTCGAAGACCACGAGTGACTCCGTGGCCATTGGTGCACATTAACCCGCAGGTTCGGCGCTATTTTAGTCCCTTTTTTGTCTCCCCTTTTCACCAAGAGCTATGACGCATCACCAGCTTGCCCCCAAGTGGATCCCTTCGCCACTTGCCTCCTTTATGTTAATTTCCAAGCGTGGCAGCAATCAC
The DNA here is from genome assembly GCA_032164315.1 of Malacoctenus gilli. Lineage (NCBI taxonomy): Eukaryota > Metazoa > Chordata > Actinopteri > Blenniiformes > Labrisomidae > Malacoctenus > Malacoctenus gilli. The sequence goes on along the minus strand of JASSRZ010000086.1, from coordinate 8,239,746 downwards.
TTCAACCAATAGGAGTCGGTGAACACCACAAGAGCGAGGATAAAAGAAAAGCTTTTTTATACCCACCGTCCGTTATTTTCCTCCCGACTTTTATGTCACAAATAATAGGATCTTACTTATTTAAAGATGTAAACGCACATGAACAGAAAAAAACTCAATCTGCACCAAAAACCCCACAAAGAACAAGTTATTGAGAGACTATATAAAGACTCATCAGCGTCACACACAATATAGATAAGAGAAATATACAGGTAACAGGAAAACAATCTAACTGCATTATTCTACACTTTGCTACCTTCAAATGCAATTTGTTCAATGACCGTTTAGTGCCCTGTTATATACAAAGTGTTACTTAATAAAACATTAGTTGCCCAAGGACGTGTTCTTAAATAGGTGCGTTTCTGCTTTGAATGTTCAATAAAACTGCGCACCGATTTAAGAACACGGGACCCGAACTCGCCGACCCGCCGCTGTAGGAACAGGCGGGATTTCAGCACCACGCAGCAGCGGACAGCTCCGCTCAGCGCGGACGCTACAGAGCACCTCTGTGGGTTAAAACAGTTGATTTCTGTCCTCTTGTTTCTGTAACAGAGTCTTTTGACTAAACGGAACTCAAGTTGTGTCGTGCCCGATTCAGAAAAATGTGTTGTGGTCATTGAGCCGCTGGCGACACCTTGTGGTCACAATTATTTGGCACATCCTGAAATTTCCAGTGAATTCGCTTGATTCATAGGACGGATTACTGGACGCGAACATAAATTATCCATCAGACATGAAATTGTGTTTTTTTACGCAAAACCATGCTGGGTTTGTTTTTTTTCCCCAAATCTGTGGATTTGTGTAAATTGTTTTAAAAGCACTGGAAATCCAACGTTTTATTGAATAATTCACCTTGTGGCCGATAGAGGGCAGCGAAGACTTGTCAATAAATACATTTTATGTTGGATCGTCTCCTGAAAAGTACTCAGGAGCGCTCTGTCTCTCTTAACAGAAGATATTAGTCACATCATCACTATTGCTACGACAACTACGAGCACTGATACGAGTACTCATAAGCTACGCCTACAACTACCATGAGTAACTGAGGACAACAAGCAAATCATGTGCCACTTTTTCCTTTTTTTGAATTGAATTCATTTATTCCCTCAATTTGTACTCATTTGCTGCAGTTCTTCAGTGATCATTCAGTATTTTACAGCACAATAAACACACACAACTTAATTCATGAAGGCATCTTGAAGCGAAGGGAATCTTTTATGTGACTTTGCTCGAACAACGCAATCGTGTGTGATCGACGAGGGAGGCAAGTAACTTAACTTTAGTTATCGTAGGCTTTATTTGATTGCGACGTTTCACTTGAGTTCTCTTTTGAGATATGGAATCTGACTGTGATCAGGAGACAAAATGAGGGGGGATTTAAGTGAAAATGTTCCTTTGATATCCACGAAATATTTTGTGATCCTTTGGAAAATGATTTTCAGAGAAAATGAAATGAAGACATGAAATACCAATCAAATCAAACGTTCACCTCAGCACCGTCACAACCGATGGATCCGACGTATACAGCGTTACGTAACACCTAAACTAAGCCACAAGTCTCGGTTTTCATCATGTGACCTGTCTGCTTCCACCCTGTGACATAACCTGACCTGTGGACTGCAACGTTTATTGTTCAATAAACTGATAAAAGACTCTCCCCGATGACCTGATTTCACACAAGTAAACACGTTTGTTTTTCTTAAAGTTTCAGTGAAAACATCCCGGTCAACACCTGCAGGTTTGATTATTAACCCGGGAAGTTTATACAAGCAGAGTTTCCCTCAGATGAACTCTGTGCTGTCAGATCCTGTCTGAAAGCGATTTTTTATGACTTTTGCCACATGTGGCACAAAGCTGCAGTTGGGAGCAGCAATTTCTCTTCCAGTCAGTGCTTATTATTAGATTGGGGAAGTTCTCCTTGTGGGTGGACCCAAGTCCGAATCAAGTCTCCATCACTTCGCGTCGGTGCCAAGTGATGGAAGAGGGTCTAAATCCATCTGTTCCAACTCGATCTTCTTTCTTTCTGTGAGGCGGCAGCTAAAACCATCTGCAGCTCTGCCTGAATTAGATCACTAGCCCACTCAACCGACAGGTAATCAGCCACTAGTCAGAGGGACAGCCGCTTCCAAGAATTTCAACCTAATCTGTTGGATTCTGCGGTCGTTCCTGAGAAAAGCTGCGCTCATTGCAGGTGAGGAAGTGCATGATTATGTCCAACATGTAAGACCCGCTAAGGAGCACAGCTTGCATATGCTTAGGGGACAAATGACACCATGACTGATTAACACCAACACATCCTGAGTCAGCACCTCCTCACGAGAGGGCTGCTTTCCCAGTTTGGCCTCATAAAGGCTTCTCAAAACTTCTCCTTACAGAAATATAAAGAAGTCAGACACACATTTGTTCAGTTTGGTAACAATTCTTATTTGCGACGCAACACAAAGTGTAGCTGAGGCTGCTGAGACCCTTTTTTTTGTGGTTTCTGTTAAGTTTTTGGAACTCACGATGCCACAATGATTGGAAGTCACAAACTAAGTCTTTAAGTCCTAAGACACTGAATGTGACAAATGAAAGTTTGAAAATACAGTTCGAAAAAGCCACCAAAAAAGACAAACATGAACACACAATCTCCCACAAGGTGTGTGTTCGTCACCAAGCTCCTCAGGTCTTCTTCGAGCCAACCTGCCACAAAATGTGTGAAGCGATTCTCATGTTTCATCGTCTCCTTTTGAGTATCTGTTGATCCCTGTTACCAGCATGACTATTTCAGACCTCTTTGACACTGTGTGAATGCAGCTCATTGGAGTTGACCCCCCCCCCTTCCTCCCTCCAACCAGTGACGGTGAGAGGATTTCACCTGCCGACAACAGCGTCACTTGTGAGGTTAGTGTGACACAGACTTTGTGTCACTGTGGCTTATTCCTGGAGTGGACGAGTTTAGCAGCACACAGGACACAGAACACACGCTGCCGCAGGCAGTTTGTCCCCGCCGGCTTCGCTTTAAAGCTTTTGCTTTAAAAAGACACCAAGAAAAGAGAAGCTGTGACACTTCCTTAACCTGAAACCAAATTATGATTGCTTAATTTTAGTTCGAAGTAGAGTCAGGATGGATCCAATTTTACACACTGTGTCTAGCAGATAATTTAACGAAGCTGCTCCTGAACCAAAATTTACCTCTTGTTTATTTGGATCACATTTTTTAAATGTAATTACAGTCCAAAAATGATGCTTTTTGTAGCAATAGTAAACTGCTGTTAAATTGAACCCTTTTAAATGAAGCTGTAGCTCCAGCGCACTCTGATTTTCTTGCTGTGCTCTGTTGGGATTTTGTGTTGTGGAAATAAAGTTCCACTGAGGTGAGGCGTAATTGCATAATGCAGTCTTAGCACAGTAAATGCTTCCTGACTATTTTTAGAGGTTACATCACCGCGTACAGTCCACTGAACAAAAACACTATCGATTAATCTGTTTAGCCTGAGCTCGCTGCTGCCGTGTCACCAAAAAGGGCCGCGGCAACTCCACACTTCTTACCCGCAGCTTCTTTTTTTTTTCCAAAATAAATGAAGCGTTCAAGTAGAAGAGAAACAGCATCTGTGTTTATTGTGAGTGATTTGAACAGTGAGTCGGAGTATGAATACAAACATTAGAAAAAGGACAAACTACCTGCAGCAGTTTGGGTTTTAGATAAATTTACATAAATCCAGCGTAAGTTCTGGCAGTTTCAGACCCCAGATTTTAATCTCTTGTCCAAATGACATCAGAACAACTGTACAGACATCTTCACAGCTCAGGTGTTTGACAACATCCCAGTGTGTAAATGCGACGAGTAGAGTATGAACCTGGATTTTCAAAAAATCTTTTTATTTAGATTTCTTTATTACTGGTTCGACGATCTTCTGTCCGGTCAGGAAGTTCCAGACGCCTCCGCGGTAGAACTCGTTCCCAAATGAGTAGAGGAGGGCGTTAAAGATGGGGTTCGTCTTAGCGAGAACTGGAAGCACCTGGAGGACAAAACCGAGCCTCAAGCTCTATACTGACCAAGAGTCGGCAAGGCAGGAGAGAAGCAAACGGACACAGACGCACAAAAAAGGGTTCGTCCGGACCCTGAGCACTCACCATTCTGAGCTTTGGCGATACCAACTTCACGTTCTCAACGCAGGCGTATATACACATGAGGACGTAGGGACCCCAGCACATCAGCATGACCCTCAGAGGCACACTGGTGTTAAACTGCACAACAGATTTCACTCAGTCACACGTGACAGCCCAATCAAAGTCCCACAACATCCATCATTGCCAACAACAGATGTGCTTACGTTGCATTAATATGTGGAAATGAAAAGTTTGTTGGGATGACTTTACAGAATCGGGGCTTCTAATCGACTAATTTTCACTTTGGGAAATGTGAGCTGAAGGGCCAAAACAAAGCCGAATAAAGAGGGTGAAGTCAGAGCATGTTTACCCTGTAGTGATGGATCTTCTTGAAGTGCTTGTGGATGGCATCATAACACGACAACATGGTGAATCCGGGGAATATGAGGTAGAGCAGCACCAGAGTCAGCATGTAGGTGACGTAGTCCCTGTTTAAGTGGGAAACAAGGGTCCGAATAAACGGCTGTGAAAGTGAAACGCGTTTCTGGTGCCGTTCTCGCTTCAGGACCTCGAACCGGTCTGAGCTCATATCTCGCTACCTGTCTCCTCTGGTGTAGTCCAGCGTGCAGCAGGTCCTCATCGGCTCAAAGTCGTAGACACCCCATCCCATCAGAGGAACAGCTGCCCAGAAGATGGAGAGGGTCCAGATGAGGGCGCTCATCGTCAGAGTCGTGCTCCAGAAGAGCTTCTGTCCTGCAGAGCCGAGAAGAACAATGTGAGCCAGTGCAGGACTTCATTTTTAACATTTTTGTTTTTGATTTCTTGAAGAAACGAGAACAGATGCAACTTAATTTCCGCTACGTGTTTTTGAGTTGCCTTTTGAGTGGTGCACTCACTGGTGCAGTACTGGTGATATCTGTCCCAAGAGATCGCAGCCATGAAACTGATGGAGG
>JASSRZ010000086.1:8208084-8234562 GCA_032164315.1 Malacoctenus gilli | reverse complement strand
CTTTTGAGTGGTGCACTCACTGGTGCAGTACTGGTGATATCTGTCCCAAGAGATCGCAGCCATGAAACTGATGGAGGCCAACACTGAGATCATCCCCTGGAAGCCGTGATATTCGCAGCCTTCCTGACCAAAAGGCCACTGCCTGAGGGGGGGACAACAGACACCGACGTCCAACTTCAACATGGTCCTAGACACCAAATCTTTGGTACTCCTGATCATCTGTCAAATATTGTGGTTCACCAGTGAATTGACCAGTGATCTTTCCACCTCGGCCTGCAGGTGTTTCATACTTGAGGTAGCTGGCGTAGGCGGCCGTGAGTCCGTTGATGTTCAAGCTGAGGTCGGCCAGGGCCAGATTGAAGACGAAGAAGTTGCTGGGGTTGCGCATCTCCTTCACTCTGAGGTAGGACACGATGCTGATGGCGTTGAGGAAGAAGCCCAGCAGGCCTGAAGGGGCGAAAGGAGGGGATGCCACTTGTTTCCCATCAATGGATCAGCTTTTCTTTTGGATCTCAGAGAACTTGGTTAACATTAAGAAACACACTGCATTCACTCAGTGCTACGAATCAATCTGAGTCAGATTTCAAGCATTATACAGGGAAATGAAAGTAAAAGTCAAGCCTGTGAACAACTTTCTGAGGTGCCAGGATGGTTTCACAGCCAGGACTCGCCAATCTGCGTCTTTTCCGCGTTGCTTGACACACTCACCTCCAACCAGCAACGCTGTGCCAAATGTAAACATGTCAAAATCCGTGAATCCCTCCGGTAAAGTGTAGGCTGCCATGTTTGGGACGAGTCAAAATCACAATCTGGCGCACCGGAGACAACTTTTTCCTGCCGCGCAGCGAAACAAACTGTCGCCACCAAAATGGCGCCTTATAAAGGCTCTTTCACGTGAAAAAGCATAAAGGGACTAATCCCAGCAAACACCCCCCTTCGCAATCCTCCGAAGAATTTCCTAACGAGCGGACGCGCGGCGAACTTTCTGCGGTGCGCTGAAGTTTGCGCGTCTGCAGCGCGACGCCCGAAAAAAAACAACAGCCGTCTGCAGACTCGCTGCTGAGCAATGATTCGGACTCGTGTGCGTCGAGGACGAAGTCTCTCCTCCTCGTTTACTTAATATTTCAGCTCCCACAAGTGATAAGGAAGCAAATGGAAACCTGGGAAATGTTGTCTTTTAATTCCACAGGCTAAACTTCTCGAAAAAAGTCGAGGTGATCGCTGAATGATCACACAGCTCCTTGTGTTCACTCTGCCTGCTGTTGCACTTCAGTCAAGCGGCAGTAATGAAGTTTGGAGGTCAGGTCAGGTGAAGGCTGGAGGGCACTTTGTTGGCTGAACTCCTGCAGAAATTTGGCAATTGTGGGATTGAGAAATGCAGCAAGTTCAAATATTAATTTAAAGGGAAGACAAATGTGGATTCGTCAACATTTTCAAAAAATATCTGAAATTCTGCAGGATTTATTCTAAGTATTGTTCACGATCTGGCTTGTTGAACTTTTGCGACTGAGTTTCAGTCACATTGTTCCAGTAATACCTGATATTCTGATCGGCCACAGGTGTTTTTCCCTACATTACAGTGAAGCCAAAAGCTGCTGGAAACACTCTTTGAGCATCACAGAAAAGCCTTCAAAATAAAAGCATTTGGCAGTTTAACAAGTCTTAAAAAGTGTCACACATTCACGTTGGTGACTCTTTATCCCATGAATCTATTAAGTGCTTAAGTATCTGCTGAACTGTTTCCCAACATATTGTCGGTGTGAATAAAACGAGGACAGCAGGAAAGTGAGCTTGGCCTCTCACGGGAGCCTGAACCATTTTAAAATGTAACATTTGGGCAGAGTCTGATTGCGCCACTAATCTGTCCACAGATTACCACAAACTCATTAACTATGGAGTAATGATGTGTCCCAATGGGCTTATAAAACCCCTTTTCTGAAACTGGCCATATTGTTTGAAGGCTCAGCGTTCCCTGCTGTCATGAACTTCCTCACATTCGCCACCATCGCCATCATCGCCGCATCTGCTGCTCCGACACTCGGGAGCGCCGAAGCTGCTGGCGTCTCGCAGATCAACTGCCCGCTTGGATTTTGTCAGTCAGCTGCCTTTAATCTCAAAGCGAGGCCTGCAAAAGTGTTGGTTTCGTGCAGTGACATCATTCAGGATCATAAAAAAAGGCCAATTTCGCCTGTTAATCTGCTGCAGCTGATTGTGATGAAACTGGAGCCGGGGTGAACCTAAACGCAGTGGGCTGATCCGCTGATATAAAGTATAATCTAAACCCGACTGGCATTGTTTTGTTGTAATACTTCCTTTGTTGAAGTCATTCACAGTGGGAGCTCGTTATGCTGTCATGATGTTCGATGACAGAAACACAGAAATGAACTGACATTTGTGTGATTTTTGTGAGCCACATGGAAAACTCCTTTGTAGTATTTCGCTCATATTTCTTGTTCTTTCAGCAGTGGTTCCACACGGGTCCATTGGCAAATAGTTAATTACTCCAACATAATCTGCTGGCTTTGCAGTGAAACAAAGCGTCCTCTGTTACAACTGCAGTTCGACTACAAGACACGAAAGTCCAAAAACAAGAAGACAAAATTAAAAGGAATGTTTTTTGGGTTTTTTTCTCGTTTCCATGAAAATACTCAGAGTTTCCATGTCGGCGTGATGGAGGTGCCAGAGCCAATCAGAGTGCACATTGCTGGATGGAGGCTGCACATACAGTTGACCTCTCAGACATGCACAGAGAGCACATGCAAAAGTCCTCATAGAAAGACCCCACACTGCCAGCAATGCAGGACCCTGATTTGGGTGAATTTCTGCTGTTTCTTCACAACAAGCCTGTTTGTCTCATGGTTGTATTCGACGCTGATAAACCTCCAACACTTGAGAAAGGTGGCTTCAAATGGGAAGTAACATTATGCCTCCACAATGGCACCAGAGAGACGACTTTCATCTTGTTTCACTAAGGAAGAAAATTGTGAAATTTGTACAATAGTTTAAATGGAATCAAATAAAGCTTGCACGTTTTCTGCCATTTTTCAATTGCTTCTATATTTACCAGCTTGAACTCTTTATATTTACAGCTATTTACACATCTTATATCAGTGTCATTTTACGTTAACTTACTGTGTCACATGGAACACATGGATGCAGAGTGTTCCAGGCTGACATCATGGCGGCGGCGGGGAAGAAAGACACGTGGCCCGAGGTTTCCCAGCCTGGGACAGCCCTCCCAGCAGAAAATGAAACAAAGACGTATAATTAAGTGACGCGGGGGATGACTGGATTAAAGGATTTGCGATCCGGCCGCTCAGCCGTGTCCTCAAACCTCTGCACCTGCGAAACCAACCCGTGAGAGGCTGCAACAACACATCTGTCGAGCACAAACTCTGAAACTGTGTCACGATCAACACGGAGCATTTTCTGCAGGATACGAAGACAACGGAGAAATACTTCACATCTATCTATCTATCTATCTATCTATCTATCTATCTATCTATCTATCTATCTATCTATCTTTATATCTATCTATCTATCTATCTACTTTGAGTAAGAAATAGTAAATTCATCTTTCAGTTTGTCCTTCTTCATCAATCAGAAAGGGATTTGTTTTCAAGATAAAACATAATAAAAGCTGAGCTGAATTTTCAAATAACCTCAAAAATTCTCTACTGCCATCTAGTGGTCTTCATGTTTTACCAACTTGGAGCAACATGTAGCCACTATCTGCCCAAATATTAAACATTTCGAGATAAATATATGTATTAATCTATGTATAAACGTTGACAAAAGGTGTATTTTCCGAAGACTTTAATACTGTCGCTGTAATATTTCTTCTATTTTTCTTGTTTTGTTGTTTGTTTTTCAAAAAGTCAAGAGATACTGAGGAAACTTTCAACTACAGACGTTTAACTCGTCTGTCATTGTTGCACACAGACAGGTCTTCACGTCTTGTCTGCGGTGATACATTTGAATCTTCACCCACCTGATCTTATTCCTGCCTGCTCACATTGTCGCGCCTTAATGAACCATCCAATCAACTGTTTGAAAGTATTTTTCTCCCGAGTCCCGAAAGTGAAAACCGCGCAGCCTATCAGCTTCCAGGAAGCAAGGGCCTAATCGTGTGAATGAAAATAACCCAGGTCCTCCTCTAATCCCAGCCTATCCTTTTTATCTCAGGATTCAGAGCAGGCGGAGCAGTGTGGAGCCGTGAGCCTGCGAACCACCACCATGCGTCCGATGTCCCGTTAGACCACCAGCAGCGGCGGCGGCGGCGGCAGCAGAAGAAGCAGCGCTTCTCTCTTTTTTGCATCATTGTAGTTTAGTTTGATAGCGTTTTGTCGCTTGCAGAGGAGGGAGAAAATGACTCCACATCTCTCCGCTGCTTTTTGTTTGGCTGTGGTGTTTTTTCCTCTGATGAGCAGCTCATGCCCCGCACAATGCAGCTGCTTCTTCCACAAACTCAGCGACGGATCGAAAGCGAGGTAAATATATTTGAGTTCTGAGTCCAATCCACTGTCGACGCTTCTTTTTTTTCCTCCTTTCTTGCGTGCAGAATTGGTTTGCGCTGCAGCTTTCCTCTTATTCAGTCACTCTGCGTAGTGAGGATTAACTTGGAGTTGCTCTTTAATCTTCTTTGCTTGTTACTGAACAATAGGCTACTACGTTTTCTCCTCAAACTGAACTAGTTTATTCAAATGAAAATGTGATTCAAAATGTACATTCTGTGCAGAAATAAATCCACCTCTGACTTGTCCATTAGAAGTTGTCCTAATAATGTTCTGTTCTTTTTCATTGTAGAAATGATAACTCTGTTTTTTTTTAATTACAGGAGCGTGCTTTGCAACGATCCAGAGATTACAGTGATCCCCCCAAATTTCCCCACTGACACGTCCAAGCTGCGCATCGAGAAGACAGCCATCACACGGATTTCCACCGACAACTTCCACTACCTCAACAGCCTGGAGTTCCTCTGGATGTCTTTCAACTCCCTCAACTCTTTGACCGTGGACAGTTTCCGGGGACTTTACAACCTGGACGAGCTCCGGCTGGACGGCAACATGCTCACCTCCTTCCCCTGGGGGTCCCTGACCGACATGCCCAACCTGAGGCTCCTCGACCTGCACAACAACAAGATCTCCGCCGTCCCCACCGAAGCCACCATGTACATCAAGAACATCACCTATTTGGACTTGTCCAGCAACAGCCTGGCTACGATTCCTTCTGATGTCCTCTCTATGTGGCTGAGTGTGAAGCCGGCGCAAGACAGTGATTCCTCCAAACTCATTCTGGGTGAGGATGAGATTGCGGCACTTTAGGACACTGGAAAGTATTCAGTTTAAGCTGCCTTGCACGGTGACCACTTCTTTGACACCAGCAGCTTCGGAAGCTGAGTTAGGGATTAGTCTAATTATAGTTATTGTCCGCGGTGTGTCGGACTAATTCCATTTATTTTAAATCGCTGTATTGCAAAGTCAGTTTTCTGTCCACTTCATGCACTCGGTGTCCTCTGCAGGTCTCCACGACAACCCCTGGATGTGCGACTGCAGGCTGTACGATCTGGTCCAGTTCCAGAAATCGCCCTCGTCCTCCGTCGCGCTCATCGACACGCGGCTGCGGTGCGCCGACCCGGAGAGCCTCTCCGGGGTGCTGTTCACCGAGGCAGAACTGCAGAGGTGCCAGGGCCCCCGGGTGCACACGGCCGTGGCCCGTGTCCGGAGCTCGCTGGGCAACAACGTCCTGCTGCGCTGCGGGACGGTTGGCGTCCCCATCCCGGAGCTGTCCTGGAGCCGCGCTGACGGCAAGAAGATGAACGGAACTGGTGAGTTTTGCCCCCCCCCCCGAACTATTCCCAGATGCTGCGAGTCTGATGCTCGAATTAGAAACCCTATTTCCACCGGAGTTAACGTGTCAATGAGATTAGAGCTATTGTTTCGGTGTTAATGTGCTTAAAGCTGGCGGCGTTTGCTTTTTCAGTTCAGGAAGAGATCTCCAAGGAGGGCATCATCTGGTCCATTCTCAGCGTGCCAGCGGTCTCCTACCGAGATTCTGGGAAATACGTGTGCAAGGCCACCAACTTCGTGGGCACCGCAGACGCCATCATTTCTTTGGTGATCACAGATTCCTTCCGCTCGGAAGAAGCAGGTGGCGGCGCTCCGAAAAGAGCGAGAGGGAAGAGACCCGGCGGGATCGGGCGAGCGGCGTACCAGGAGAAACTCATCGCCAGATACGTCCCGCCGCCGACCACCACCGCCGCCCAGCCCATTATCGAGCCTCTCAACGGCAAAGGTGTGACCGGGAAGTATGAGATCGAGAGCTACAGCGTCTCCGATGGAGCGTCGGACCTCCAGAAGTCAGTGGAAGTGCCACCGGACGCTCTGAGCAACTTGGCGGCCAACGCCTCGTCCCTCCAGCAAGCCCCCGAAAAAAGGGTCGTTCGTTCAGTGAAAGTGATCGGTGACACCGACCACACGGTCTCCCTGAACTGGCGGGCTCCAACGGCCACCAACACCACGGAGTTCAGCGTCCTGTACGCGGTGTTTGGGGAGAGGGACATGCGGCGGATCAATGTGGGCGCTGGGAAGAACCGCATCACAATCGAAGGCCTGGTGCCAAAGACGAAGTACATTGCCTGTGTTTGCGTCAAAGGCCTGATCCCGAAAAAGGAGCAGTGCGTAATCTTCTCAACCGATGAGGCGGCCAGTGCCAGCGGCACTCAGAAGCTCATCAACGTGGTGGTGATCACCGTGGCGTGCGTGATCGCCGTCCCCCTGACTCTGATCGTGTGCTGCGGGGCGCTGAAGAAGCGCTGCCAAAAGCTGGTGGGGCGACAGTCCAAGGAAATGCAGGACTCCTACGTCACCTTCGAGACCCTCGGCCCCACCAGCAAAGCGAAGGGGATGGAGGGCGAGTACCTGACCAGGCTCAACCCCGACGAGTCCAACCGGCTGCTCTCGGCGAGGTCCAGCGTGGACTCAGAGGCCACAGCCAGGACTGAAGGGCCCCCAAACGAGTACTTCTGCTGAAACCAAACAGATGCCTCAATTCCAAGAGGATGCACTTTGTTTTTCTAACCGCCTGCAATGTGAATGGATAAACCGCTGTGCTCAAAGACTTAAAAGACTCAACTAATCCTTTTTTTTAAAGGGTCTTCAGAGGACACTGATAGCTCTGTTAGAACTGAACCTTTGGCATTGTTTGGCCACCGTTCGTTTGGTGGGAAAGTAAAAAGGGAAACTGTAAACTGGAGCCAGTTTAACATTGAAATGTGTTGTAAATGTGTAAAAAGCAAACCTTTTTTAAATGTATCAAGCACTTTTAAAAGTGATATTTCACAGAGGAGAATTTCTTGATGTGCTTGAAACTCTGTTAAACCCATCCAATATTTATTATTTCCAACATGTAACCTCTGAATTGTGTTTCGAGTTTTTGAAACACAAACTATGAAGAAAAAAAAAACAACAGTTTAGTCTCTTTTGTATGTCAGTACAATGTTAATGTGCCAGGTTTACTGTTGGGTCCAAAACCGGAAAATACAGTACATTTTATATTGTGTATATATTTATAACCTGAAACGTATGTGTATGTATGAATGTACCATGCATATTTTTTTTAAATAAAAATGTACTTCTAATATTTGCTGATGACCTTATTTTATACCTCCGAAAACAATAACTCATATACTTTTGTGTATAGACAACAGTGATTAGAATTACAAAGCACATTGGATAAATAAAGCTTTCTCAAAGTTCAAGGTCTTCATTAGAGATAAACTACATACCAGCAATTATCACATTTTATTGGCAATAACGTTTCAATAGCTGAAGAATTGTGGTTGAATTTTAGCTTTGTGAGTTGCAGGTGTTTCCTTTTTTTTGTCCTCCTCAAGAAGATTTTCCCTCTGATAAACTCGTGCTGGAGTTAAACCTAACTTCCTAAAGGGAACTTAACCTAAAGGGTTAAGTGAAGTACCAGGTGAGTCTTGTTCAAAGCCCCGACAGCAGCATAGTCGTCATTCGACATGAGTGTTCAAACAAAAAACCTGAAAATTTGTTTCTTGAAAGATCGTCATTTTGGACAGTACAAAACATCATTTGTTCTGATTATCTTCTATCCTGGGTGAAATTATTGAAGAATTGGGGCTCAAAAGAAGAAAAGGTCTAAATTTCAGCAGCGCAGCTCCAAGTTTCCGTTTTTTCACACTTGCTGTGTGAGCTGATTCGGCCCTTTAACAACCTGAGTGACGACCATGGTTGAGCTTATTGAGGTCAGATTACAGCCCTTTCCAGACATCTGTCTCAGTCTGTGTGCTGCCCTCCCTCTCAGTGCCGCTAAGCCCGACGGGCCCCGGCTCACTTAGCACAGATAGACCTCCTGTCCCGACAATGCGACGGCTTCAGCAGGGGGAGGACTGCCTCGGATTGGACTCGTGCAAGGCTTCTGGGCGAGCTGTACCCAACGAAGAGAACCCAAAACCTGTCATGATCAACAGAGAATCAATAAAGTGTTTCACTTTTCAGCTGCTTGAAGGAAATCGAACAATGTTTTCCAGACAAAGTGGACCATCACTATAAATACACCTTTCCTGTGTCTCATGTGTCTTAAGTGTTACGTCAAGGAGGCTTAAGGTAATAGGCTTTCCACCACGCAGCACACAGGCATGTCCAGCCCACACCGGCCTATTTCACATGCTCACCCAGGAACATGGACGCCTTCGATGTCGCGTTACGTATCGCTTTAGTAATGTATCTCATCACCCCCGGATCATCGACGTGTTTGATCGGATGTTCGTGTTTGGATGAAAACTTGGGGAGGTAAGTGGACGTCACCGTTTGTACGTTTTGTGTCAGACGTAAGCCTGTTTTGACGAAACATCTGTTGATCCAAACTCACAAAGCTAATATTCAACCTCAATCCTGTCAAAATACACTGGCACCTTTTCATTTGTTCTTTATATCTCTGTATGAAAGATAGAACACGTGCTTGGATGAGGATTTCATGTCTTATCTGCTTTTCTAGATCTTTACTTTGCATGGAAACCTCCATGGGACGAATCCCGGAGGACATCCCACACGATTTCACCAAAATCCGGATAGAAAACTGCCACCTGACCGAGTTACCTCGAAGATCGTTCTCCAACGTCAGTGCCTTGGAGTTCCTCTGGCTGAACTTCAACGAGATCACCCTCATGAACATTAAAAGCCTGGAGGGGCTGACCAATCTCACTGAACTGAGGCTGCAGGGGAACAAGCTGACTTCAGTCCCTTGGACGGCTTTCCAGGACACGCCAAAACTCAAGATTTTGGACTTGAAACATAACCGTCTGGACGTGCTACCCGAGCACGCTCTGAGACACTTGCCCACACTGACCTACTTAGATTTATCCTTCAACCACCTGACAGTCATATCAAAAGAGGTCTTCGTGAATTGGCCTCTCTACCAAACGGCAGAGAAGGCTTGGGGCAAAGAAGGCGTGGTGTCCAACGTGGTCTTGGCCCTCCACGACAACCCCTGGCTGTGCGACTGCCGCCTGAAGGGCTTTGTGGAGTTCATCAGGGCGGTGGGCCCTCCCATCATTCTGATGAACTCCTATCTGATGTGTGCAGGCCCCGCCTCCAAAACAGACAAGTTCTTCCACGAGATCCAGCTGAAAACTTGCATGAAGCCGCAGGCCACCGCCCCACAGACCAACGTCTCTTTACCTCTGGGTGCAAAGGCAACACTCACATGCTTAGTCAAAGCCAGGCCAGGCCCGACCATTCACTGGATGTACAGTCACAAGATTATAAGAGGATTTGCCGGTAAGTTTTTTTTTTTTTTTTCAGTATCATCCATTAGACTGTTGTGAACCTGTGAGTGCACTTAGTGGAGGTATAGTTGAACTTACTTGTTAAACTAGGTCATGACCAGAGAAATACTATGTGATACTTACCCTACAGTCTGACCCAGATTATGTTGCGATTTGCGATGCTTTCTGTTTCTTTTGCAGTTACAGAGACTCAAATCGATGAGGAGACGGTCACCTCCCAGATGGAGATCCCCTCTCTCCACCTAGTGGACAGAGGCGCCTACACCTGCATGGCCAATAACTTCATCGGCAACTCCTCTGTCGGCATCACCCTCGACATCAACTCCCCAAACTCCTCCGCTCCTCTCCCTCCCCCAGTGCCCATCCTCTCGGCCGATGAGAACACCTACATTGATATCCGCATCGCCAAGCAGACAGTTTACGGCATCACCCTGGAGTGGCACGCAACCACAGAAAACCCCTCAGAAACCTGGTTCACCATCCACTTCGGCAAGTACGACTCACCCAAGAAGGAGACGATCTACATCGGCCCTGGCATCAACACCTACTCGGTCAGCGATCTGCTTCCTGTCACCAAATACGAAGTGTGCGTGACCCTGAAGAACCACCCGCCGAGGGAGGGCCAGTGCATCGTTTTCGTGAC
This sequence comes from Malacoctenus gilli, assembly GCA_032164315.1. Lineage (NCBI taxonomy): Eukaryota > Metazoa > Chordata > Actinopteri > Blenniiformes > Labrisomidae > Malacoctenus > Malacoctenus gilli. Next base: position 8,224,105 of record JASSRZ010000086.1, on the reverse strand, counting down.
AGGAAGTGACATCAGTGAGCTGGAGCAACGGGAGCGGCTCATCCACATCATTGTTATCGTGTGTGCCATGGTTCTCGCCGTGCCGGCCGGCATGTACGCCTGCACCACAGAGGCCAGGTTCAGCTGCGTGGAGCGCTGCGTGGACCTGTGGAAGAAGAGCCGGCTGCGTGGAGAGAACCTGCAGGGGACGGAGAGGCAGGGCACCTTCGACAGCCTGCAGGCCACCAGCGAAGAGGGCCTGTGCAAGGACTCGGAGGAAAAGCCCAAAAAGAGGCGGAAGTCTGAAGATCGGTGCAAAGGAGGAAGTGCAGCTTATCTCTACTAGCTTCACCCCCTCCCAACATCCACCTCCTTTACTCAAAGAGAAACAGACAATCACACTGACTTTCTCACAAACAAACCCACCACAGAAAACCAATGAATGCAGAGAAAACACACGATCACCACACAGAAAGGCCTTGGCTCAAACCAGGGAACCTCCCTCAGTGAGGCGCAGGAGCAAACCACTGCAACACTGTGAAATATTTCTTGAAAAAAACACTTTTGTGAGAGAGAGTGATTTGTTGATTCATAAATGTTCCTAATATGGGTAAAAGTCAAAATTCCAAAGATATACAATTATTGATGGCAAATACAAACCTAGTGTAAATAGCCATTAAATCTGCTGTATATAAAAAATGCCTTTTTTCCCTATGAAATTGGGAAAATTTGTTCTTATCTGTTATTTGCATGTACAGAAGGAAGTTTCTTTATGTTTTGATACGAACGTAAAAACATGTACTTTGGCATATCAAAATATGTCTAATAAAAGTCTTATGTAATGAATTGTGCATTTCTCTGTTATGATTGAATTCAATGACAACTGAAAGACTTTTATGAAGGTACCGCGTGATCCAGACTGAGCACTGGACAACACGTGTATTTTCTACCGTTTGCTTTTTACAGACCTCAGATTTTTGTTGCCGTCATGACATAAAAATGTGTTTTTGATGTGGATTAAATGGAAAGTCAAAGACGAATGCTGAGACATGCTGCGATTTTTTAGCACAATCACTCAGAGGATTTGTTACATAAGCACTGTTTTCCCGTGCATTTAGACATACACTGGTAAGCAGATTAGAGCGATTTCCATCTGAATCCTCGTCAGCAGGACATGATATTTCCATTTAATGACAGCTCTGAACTCTCCATGTGAGCCTGCAACTGTACAAGCTGACTGCAGCAAACCAAACATCTTTTTGGAGTTATGGGAGGGGATACTGCAAATACTCTATAACAAATATGTCAAAAGAGTAGTGGGATATTAGTGTTGCCAGTCTCTAAACAACTCGTTGGTCTTTAGTGTTTGTTTTCGCATCAATCTAACATTAAAAAAACTGCATAAATACAATCTAAATTCAACTACTAAAGCCCAACAAAAAAGCGCATCCAAAACCAAAATATTTTCAAATATTTATTCAAAATCAAGACAGTACAAAGACGGTACAAATATGTAACTTTGAAGGACCAGGCAAGTGTCATTTACATTTAAGATATATAGTTTATCCCAACTTACTTAAAACAGTAATAAGTTAAGATAGAGTCAAATACTAGGTACTCATGACTGTCGTAACATTTTTATTTGCCTACGTTTGAAGGCATTGAAGAGAAACACGGAACGTATCAGTGATGGACCCTGAATGTTGGACACTGACTCTACATTTAAATATCTACATCTCGGCGGGAGCGATCAGGACTCCGGCTTGAAATTTCAAGCAAGTGAAAATTTTATAATCGGCGATGTCCCACAAATGAGTTTGAACGCTCCCTCGTACTTGGTGTCATTTTTACTATTGCAAGATACAAATGGATCGAGTGAAGGTGATGAAAAGTGAAACCATGCCGCAAAACGGACCCATGTATGTTTATGTAAAAGCAATCTTCTACATTTACTCACTCAAATAAATTAAAGCAAGCTCTGTTACTGTGGAAATCTACCGTGGCACATTGTAATCATACAAAAGAGCAACTTGTTAGCCGCTGATGTAACACAGTAAAAAGATCAACACTCAGGTCCTTTAGCACTTTATGGGAAGCAGTGGTGGCTTTTTTTGTGTCATGACTTTGTCATTCAGCTGCATGCTCTGACGAGCATTCAAGAGTGGCTTTTTGGAAGGGGGGGTGACAGATCCTACTTTATGTGATGAAAATATTACATGTTCCTGAACATTACTCTTTTCAGGAAGTTATGCAACTTATTTATACCCAGTAAGTCTTGATAATCCTCCTCTCGGGCCAATAAACAGTGGTGCTTCTTACTGGTAAGATGATGTAATCCTCCTCAAGATGGCAGTGTGGTGAATTATCTGCGCCTGCACCCAGCCGTCGCCTCCCCTCTGCCTAAATCAGGTCAGCAGAGGATGCAGTGCAGCTTGTTTCTTGATTACCTTCCATTAAGACATCTGTAAACCTTCCTGTTGTGCTGATTACTCACTAACAAAATAAAGGTGTGCTCGCCTGGTCATGTCAACACATTGACTTCAGGTGAGACGAACTGTCACAGAATGGACTGAGTGATCCTAAAGTTCGCGTGAGTTAGTAATAACCTTGGTTGCTCTCGTTTATTTTCTGCTCCAGCTTCATCTTGAGCTCCGACACCAAAGCCGAGCTCATGTTTCCCTCTTTGCGGCGGCCAGACTTTGCTTTCTTGGAGCCCCTGGAGGCCAGAGCGCCGGATATTGTCGGGACGGCCCGCGGCCTCTCACTGGACCGTGCACTGGACGGGGGCGGGGGAGGGAGGGAGGGAGCCACGGGAGGTGGCGGCTTTGGCCGCGGGCTGCCCGGGTTCCTCTCCGGGTCTCCGATGAGGAACTTATCCGCGGAGTTGGTGAATTTGACGCCGGGCATCTTCAAGGTCCAGGTCTGCGGGCTCTGCTGCCGGTCCCTGGGTCGCCGCTTGATGATGCGACGGACTGGCGAGATCCTGTTGGACTTTGAGTTGCGCATGTATATCGCCGTAGAGATCAAGACAGTCACCCCTACCAACACACTGATAACAACTGTGACCATGCCTAGGGCTTTCAAAGGATTGTCCCTACTTTTCATTAAAAAGGCCGCCATAGGCCCCTTGAGAGGAGTCTGTGAAAGAGCACAAATAAGATGGTTTGAATCTGATTCCCAGCTTTATAACGCAACATTTGGCCAAAGCATGCAAGCATGAGAGATGGATGCACGAAGCACTGACAGAGGAGACCCTGACTGCATGTCTGCTGACAGAGCGACACCCTCACACTCAAACGCCCATCCTCTGCTGTTCTACAAGACTGCTGGTGCACGACTAAGAACTAGCTCGAGCGCTGGGGAGTGCGCCTGGCAGTGCGGCGCCATGGGATTTCTCTTTGGCTGATGAGGGCTGAACAAGGATGACAAGCAAAACAGTGACGTGCATGTTTGGTGGGAGAAAAATGGGGATTAAGTCAGCAAATCCAGATTTAAATCCAAAGTAAAAGGCTCCATCTTTGTCAATTTGACAGCCGAATAATCTGAGTCATGCTTTTTGATAAAAAAAAAGGAGTGTTTTTACAACACGTTTAACAAGTGTTATCGTCGTATCAAAAGGACATATGAAAAGTGTCTCATTAGAAAAAATATTTCCTTGATCTTCTTCTAATCAAGAATCAAACAAAGGTGAAATACAAAAAGGTTTAAACGTGGTGTCACCGTGTTCCTCTAAATGTGCTCCAGTACTCTTTTACAGACAGCAGCCAGCCAGTAAACAGTGGTGATGGGCGAGCATCAGGGCCCGGGGGCCCTCATCGCTCACTTGACCCTGCGGATCACTTTGATATAGTTACTCTCGGGGTTGATCCGGGACTTTTTCACCGCGTGACAGTACAGGATGGTGGATATGCAGATGGTCAGTAAAATGAGTGACGTGACAATGCTGAAAAAAATTCCAAAAACGGTCAGCGGACGCTTGCTGAGGCCCATGAAGTATGAAATAATTCGACCTTTGATCTGAAAAGCACGATCACAACACAGAACACAAAACCGGGAGAAAATGTTGAATCAACATGAAGATGCAAGATGAAAACACAAATAGCTGGAAATGTGGAAAGATGGAAAACTTTAAAGGATCGAGATGTTTCACGTCACTAATATGAAACTGACACAGCTTCAGTAGCTTCTACTGAGTTCACTATTTTGTGATACTGATGTGTTTTTGGGTCAGCTGCAATAAAAGTCTCCTTTCATCCTTTAAAGAAGATGAGGTGAAATGTGGCTGCCTGATGGACGCTGGTTCAGAAGCAGTAGCACGATACCGACAGCTGCAGGTAAAGGGCCGATGCCTACAGCTCATAAGAAGCACTGCAAGCGCACGCCGGGAAAAAGTCTTACCGCCTCTGTGATGTCGATGTTGACCACTGCCGTGGTGCTGAAGGACGGGGACCCCCGGTCCTTGGCCTGGACCACCAGGGACCACTTGCAGTCCTTCTGCCTGGTGATGTTCTGCACGATCTCCATGGACTTGATGTACGGTTTCAGCTGGATCTCGCCTGTGTCGGCGTTGATGTCGAAAGCGTTGTCGGGGTCGGCCGTCATGATGGAGTACTCGATCACGTTGTTGGGTGACTCCGCGTCATCGTCCACCGCCTGGAACAAACAACAGACGCGTCTGATTGGTCAATTTCAATTTCATGAACACTGGACTCATTCAAACACAGTAACATTACATGACTGGACAGATGTGGCTCACTCATGGTACTTTAACACTGGACCTCAAACACAGAGCAATATTAGGCTTGGACTGCAAATACAAAACCATTCAGTCATTGGCTTCGCTGGGTGTACCTCGATTTTGACGGGCGTCCCGATCACCATGGTCTTCTCCAGGAACTTGTCGTCGAACTCGGGCGAGTGGTCGTTCATGTCCAGGACAGTGACAAAGACCTCGGCCAGACTGTACTTCCCCTCGGAGTCCTCGGCCTTGACGTAGAAGTTGTACTTGGACCTGATCTCCGCGTCCAGGCTGGTCCACGGCTGCGTCGTGATGACGCCCGACCACAGGTTGATGGCAAACCTGCCGTGCAGAGGAGTCAACGCGTGAGTCACGAAGGTCTCATGAGACATACATGTACCTTCTGAATGTGCGTATGACTCATACTGACAGTTGACTGTGAATAAATTCACTCTCTCTTTGCTGAGCAAAGTCTGGTTTGAGCAGCGCCACCATGTGGCAGTTCATCACACACCTGAAGCTGCGAAGCTCAAAATATTCATGTTTTTTCACCTGTTAATTACATGAAGTCGATTACTGGCAGGTTCGGCAGGAACTTTCGCAAGATATTAAAACTAATTAAAATAACTATATCAGTGCATTCATGTCTATTAGAATCTAATGTGAAGATTCTTGTGCATTTATGAACAAGAAAATGAAAAGTGACTTCATATGAACAAAAAATAAGAGAAACGAAACAGTAAAGCAGCTAAATTGTTGTGGTTTTCCACTGAGCGTGTGTGTTTCAGTTCAACATCGGCTTCGTGCCATCTTATTCAGCTGACTTTTCTATCTTGTTTTCCACTGTGAAAATTCACAGGTTCCTTTGAAACTGATAACTTTCGCACAATTAACTCTGGTCGCTGCCTGCAGACGAGCATAAATTCTCACTTTTCCTTCACTGCATGCTGCCTTGCTTTTCAAAGCTGCCGTTTCTGGGGCTCCAGCTGTCACATTGCATGTTAATTGGCTCTGCCTATGTGAGACGGGCCAGGCTGTCTATTTTTAACCTTCCAATCCAATTAGGAGATTAGCCAGCATCTTGCAGCCATTTTAGAGCGAGCTGTTTGTGCAGCTGAGGGGCCAATCAGACCGGTTTCCTGCCTATCTCCGCCATCAAAGGCACAAGATGACACCGCGCTGATGTCCCGTTGGCTGAGTTTACCAAACAACCAGGGCGTCAGAGCAACTTTGTGGCTCGTGAAACATGTTGAGCAGAGAAGCCGGGGGGGTTAAATTTTTGATCAGACTAAACCCAAACTGGCAGGATTTGAAAGTTTTTACTTACAAATCTGATCCTGATCCATAAATCGTGTATTTGACTTTCCCCCAGGGCCCCGAGTCTGGATCATTTGCCTGTCGATGAAAAAAAAAGAGCTTATACACAATCCCACACAAATTACATAAAGGGAATAGGATGAAATGCCATTTTTGTAAGAGTATATTTCCACAGTCATGGTAAAAAAAAAAAATAGCAATCAAGGTGACATAATGTAATAAATGGTCCGTTTCTGAAGAAAAGCTTATTGTGGATAACCAGCTGGGGTCTTAGGCTCATGTATGGTGGGTGGAGCGATGAGTGGGGATGTAAGCAGAGGTCAGCATGATTAACCTTGGAGCGAAATAAAGCTTTTTACTTCACATGGTGTAGCTTAGTCATGCAGTTTGATGGAAAGCACGAGACCAGCGTGCCAGCATTTCTAATAATACGTCGTCATCTGTGAGGAATAACGTGGATGAGAGCCAAAATGTGACATACAGATATAACATCATAGCAAAAACAAAGAGCATCATGGGATGTTTTTGTTTTTTTGTGGTCTGGCTCCAACCTGCTTTCACCTAATGAACCGCGGCGAGTAATATGCGTTTATCGAAGGATTGGTGGATTATATAATCACTTTGGCCAGGTGAGAGTGGAGTCTAATGGTGATTGACTCACTGTCACGGTCACGACACTGGAGCCTCCGGGGGAGTTCTCGGGCACCCTGGCGATGTAGTACTCGGAGGAGAACTTGGGGACGTTGTCGTTGGTGTCCAGCAGATTGATGACGATGTCGGCCGTGGCGCTGAAGCGCTCCGGCGTGTCGATCTCCACCGCCAGCAGCTGCGAGCAGACGCGTGCAAAGTGATTGGGTTAGTACTGAAACGTTTAGTGGATCAATCAATTAGCCTGTTTACACACTGGACTAATAGCCGCACAAACCAGCGTGCAGTGAGACGGCAACACTCGATGAGAAAAACATGTAAACAGCCTTCAGTGATGCAACAATGCTGTTTTTTAAAGTGAAGAAAGAAAACTCATCCATCCTTCTTCATCCAACTTAGTTTTCAGGGTGATGAAGGTGACAAAAATGCTTCTAAATTATAAATACCTGATACGAGACATGCTTCTGAATGATAATAAATAATCACACAGCATTTCTTTACACGAAACTCCACAAAAAAACAGACAGACATAAGGTAAAAAAAAGAGCATTTGAAGTCGAACCTTGAAAGAGAGAGTTGGTCCCTTTTCATAGTCGATACCAGACGTGTCCTCCACAATGATGGTCACCTGTGCTTCATTCAGGACCGTCTGCGGGACCACCCGGAGCACTCGGTTTGGTCCCACCAGCCTCAGTTTGAATTTTGCATTTGCTCCCTTTAAAAAAGGAGAGAACTTACATCAATAAGAGAAAAGCTGAAGAGAAGTTAATCAGAGTCAAGATTACTTCAGTGAACCTGAGTGGGGTTGAATAAATACGATGGCTTAATGATCAACACGTTCACCGTGAAAATTTAAGGAAGTACAAATCAAAGGATCAACGCCTCAAATGGGAAGTTGGTGATTTTTTTCTCACCTGATCGGAGTCGTTGACGGTGATCTTGAAGCCTCGCAGGATCTCGCCTGCAGGCGGGTGCTCGTACATGGTGACCTCAAACTTGCTCTGAGGTCCATTTTCCCCATAAAACGTCGGTGGATGGTTGTTGAGATCCACCACTCGAACCGTCACCATGGTGATGTCGAATTCCATCAGCTGATTGTTTGGTCCGACCTCAGACGCCTGAATGTAAAAGCAGGTTCTTGATGAACCACGGTAGAGAAGGAATGAACTGAAATGAGTGTGATAATTGAAAAAATAAGATTTGTTTACCTTGACTTTGATTTCATACAGCTCATTTTTCAGCTGGGAGGGATATGTTGTCAGAGTGATGCACCCACTGGTGCTATTTATGTCAAACACGCCATCACTCCCTGGAAGATGATGACAGAGATGTGGTGAAAGTGTTTGAAGAGATCAGCCAAGGTTATGCTTCTTCAATCCAACGTTCAGCACCTCTATCATGAACTCATTCTGTTCTCACCATTTAATATAGAATAATGAATCGGGTTCGGGTTGCCTTGATCGCCGTCTTTGGCGTAGACGGTGAAAATTTCCGAACCCTGCGAGTTCAAACAAAAAGTAAATGAAGTATTTGTGACAATGAAAAAACAACCAATGACCTTCAAAGGAGAAACACTTACAGGGACTGAAACTTCGTAAACGTAGCCAAAGTACGGTGTCCCCACGAAAGATGGTGGCATGTCCTGCGCATCAACAACATTGATCGTGATGGTGGCTGTCGATGTCAACACCTGGTGCTTCCCCTTGTATTTCCCTCCTCCGTCCTGACAACAGTGACGCAGAGAGTCAAAACATTTTCAGTCCGTTAAATCAGCTGCACCTTGTTTGGAAACTATTTCATAAAGAAAAAAACACAATAAGACGCTTGCAGTTAACTGCACATCTGGAAAAAGCCTCGTGCTTTTATTTTGAAGTCCCCTGCTTTTTATAGGATAGTTTTTGGCTTGACTGCTCAATAAGTCAGAGAGGATCCACAGCTGTCTTCGAGGAAAAACTCCTCCAAAGTCCGTTTTTTGTTGTTTTTCTTATTATGGTCTTCGAATTTTCAATATCGGACTTTTTCCAAGTTTCAAAAATGAGATGTTCTTCAGAGTTCAAATCTACTGAGTGTTATCTACAGGCACGCACACGCGCTGAGCCCGAGCACAAACAGACTCGTCTTTTCCATCAAACTTATTACTCACAGAGAGAGGATTACAGTCACTCCGGGAGCAACACTTTCAACACTTCACCAGACGAGCTTGTTAAAAACTCCCTGGATTCCAAAAGATTTAATTTGGACAACTTCCAGGATAAATGTGTCAGCAGCGAGAATCTTTGTGAGAGGTTATTGGGGTTATTGACTGACTCGGAGAATCACTGTAATTAAACACTGTTTTCACAGTATTTAATGTTATAAATACTTGAAGTCGTTGGCTGATATCAAAATGCGGATTACGATGCAACCTTTTCTGGACCTGGAGGTGCTTAAGTAGCCTTAGAAAACTAAGGAGGGGACAAACGATGGCCACAGAGATGTCTCACCTTTGCAACAACCGTCACAAAGTGTGTTGGCGTGGTCTCGTAGTCCAAAGTCTCGCCAGGCTTGACTCTGAGGATCCCGCTGTGTCCGTCGATGGTGAACTTGGCGAAGGGGGAGGTCTGACGGCACAAAGCGTGAGATCGTCACTCACCAGTCAGAGACGATAGCGATCGGTATCGACCTCCGACCCGCATCCCTACGACCTCGGCCTCTCCGTTTCATCTCGCCATTTACACATAGACAGGAACAACTACTGTGCTGTCAGCTGTTGGCCCAGACCAAACCTAAGCCCCTATTAAGCCTTCAATGCCTTGCTCAAATGTAATTGAAATTTAATCCACTAAAGTAACACCATTTCCAGACTGCTCTCTGGTATGAGATTAATCTTTCCCCTCCACATCACTCGAATGCCCTTTTCCTCCCTGCACATGGCAGCGCAGCTCCCATGGTGTCAGCTCGACCTCTGGGCCCCCCCCCCCCCAACCAATCCAGCTCCTGGCATCGCAATGTAGATAGTAGCAGCTAATGCAGGCAGGTCATAAAAGCTGTGACTTCAGCTGGAGGCCACGTGCAAGTCTGATAAAGAAAACTAACAAAAACGATTGCCACTGAAATGAGGTCAGGTCAAGAGCATCATCATCATAAAGATAACAGATGAAATTCAAATCAAAAGAGATCAATGTATAGTCCTTAAAATATAATAAGAAGCCTCCGTTGTTGACCCTAAATGAATTTGCAGTCTTGGACAACATCATTTAAATTGTTCTCAGACATTTTTTCACATTCACGAGTTCAAAAGTTTCCCCGATGTGCATCATGAGCATAGAGGTGGTAGAGCTACCTGCAGGTAGTACGAAACGCTGCCTCCTGAGCCCATGTCTTTATCCACTGCTTCCACTCGGTAGATGCTACTTCCTGAAGTCGTGTCCTGGTGAAAGAATACAAAGATAATTGTTCACTCGGGAAAAAAAACATTAAAATGAATATTTCTTGTCCTTTTTTGTGGTCAGAAAATTTTGTGTTGTGATTGCAAAGACTTGTGTTCAACATGTTTTTACCTCGGGAATGTCAATGATGAAAGGCAGGTTCTGAAACGCAGGCGGTTCATCATTGGCATCTGTGACAAACACTCTGACTGTCTCCACGACCTGAAAGCAACAAGACCCTCAGGTTTTTCCATCCTTTTCCTGAGAAGACTGATCAGCAAAATATTCATGAAAAGAACCTTCAAATCTTACTTTGTTCCGACCATCCGTAATGCTCACAAATAAAGAGAGTTCAGCTTGTCTCTGGAAAAGATAAAAAAGGTGATGCTTTCCTTCCAAAGGCTCTCTGTGCTTTCTGAACAAGCGTTTTTATCCAGATTCTCACCTCTCGGTCAAGCTCCTGAACTAGAGTCACGTTTCCTGTTCGTGGATCCACTCTAAAATATTCTTTGGTGCCCTTTTCAAAAGCCAGACCGTATCGCACTGGATCCCCCTCTGGATCTGTGCCATTCAGGATGTATACTTGTGTTCCTGCAAGACGAATAAACTATCAGAAGTGTGCGATTATATTTGTAAGAATATCATCCTGCTCAGGTGGCAAAGCACTGGAATCATCTCTAAATGCCCCTGATCAAACGTAAACCACACATTTGATCGCCGGGTCAGACGAGCCGCCACTAGCATTGTTTTCCTCCCGTAAGCTCTGATGTACGTCACAATCCAAAAGGTATTACAGTGATTAGCTGGAGCGTCGATACAAGGTGTGATAACTTCATTGTTAACATCAAGCCGCAGGAAATAAACAACCCAGGCTGAATTCATTCAATCACAGCTCACTGGTCAAAGTCACGAAGTGATGGCAGGTGGGACTTACCGATGGGTGTATCCTCAGAGATGCTGAACAAGGCCATATTCCCATTCGTACTGCTGGGACCATTATCATAAAAATATGGGGCGTAGTCTGTTTGTCCTTTGTGAAAGAAACACCAAGGCACACTTTAAGTTGTCTGATCACAGGTCGTGAAATGGGGAAATCATGATCCAAAACCTAATACTGGAAACTACTATTAGCTACAAAAGGCATGATTAAAAACCTAAAACGGTCACATCAATTCAAATGGATTCAGCACCATATAACTCTACTTTTTTACATAAAATATTCTTACATAATGTGAACTATTAACTCAAAAACTCTGCACTCACTTGCTACAGAGGGCAGGTGCCGAAAGCAGGGAACAGGAGGGACAGGAATTATGAACACATTAGGATTTATTGTTGCACAACAGCAATATAAACACAACATTTGTTACACGTTGAATCTAATGGGGCACACGCAGCATGAACAGTCTACGCTAAGATGGACATGCCCTCTGTGTTAGAGGATTAACCAGATAAAAGCAAGGCAAGAAGTCTTAACCGCACACAGAGCCGGGGGGGAAAAGAGCAGTGCCTTACCCAAGGTGAAGTGAAGCAGCAGGAGAAAGAGCAAAGCGTGCGTTTTCTTTTCTTTCTTCATCCTGGTGGGGAGGTAAGGCTTGGCTGGCTCATGTGGAAGGCTTGGTGGAGGGGAAAGCGAAGCCGCGAGTGTCGTGCCCTTCTGGAGGCGTCTCAGCAGGGCTCAGGAGGAAGAGGCTGGGACAGATTCTCAGGCACTAATCCAGTGACGCATCCCTTCCCTCCACAGACATCTTCTCCCGCTCTGATCTCGCTTCCCTTTCCTCCCCGAGAAAAAAAAAAAAAAAAAAAACTACACGTGGAGGGGGACGAGAGTTCAAGTTTCACACTACACGGCGCGAATCATCACACCTCAGCACACATGCGATGATGTACACATGAGGCACGCTTCCATGAACACTGTTCAGTCTTAAAATAAACTGTCTAAATCAGAGAGGTATCACACTCAATTTACTAACTGAGAACTCACGATGAACTGCTGGAGAACATTTCAGCTGAATGTGATTCAGACCATCAAAGTTGAATCACATCTACTTACAAATGGAATAGAAATCGACATGTAGAAATTCACAAATGGATGCGTCACCTCAGTAACTGTCCTAAAAACATTCAATTAGATTCTCAATCTTTAATCAAAGCTCAAACTTAGACGCTGCTTCCTGGAGGAGAGTGCAAATAAAAAAATACTAGGTTTTTAAAAGATCATCTCAGCGTGATTGGGATTTCTTAAACTCTTAATTCTGCTTTTCATGGAAAGATTTGGTCTGAAATGAGCTCCCAGGTGGTGTATAAGTGTATTTACCCAACGCACACGTTCAGAGGAAACCTTGTTTTCATCATATTGTGTTCTTTCGACCTTTGTTCTCAGACTTTGGCATATTAAAGGCAGTTGCTGGTAGTTCAAAGGTCTAAAACAACCCCTCAGTCCCACTCGCTTAGAGTCCCAGCTGCTTAAGCTTCCCGTGGACACTTTCCTTGGCAGCTCAGTGACCAACATGAGCCTGAGCTGCTCTTGTGAATCTCTTGTGCACTTAGAGCCAAGAGGCTTTCTCTGCAGTGTGCAGTCCACTTTCCCCAGAAAACCCGGTGACCTGACAACCACTGTTGCCCTCGGACCAAAGGCGAAGAAAAAACCAAAACATGGCCCACATACAGGTATTAACCACAGTCTGTACACACAGGAGCTCCGAACCAGCTTAATTCTCTCATGTTGTTGTTTTTAATCAGAGGTGTGTCATACTGCAGAAGACATTTGGCCTTTAGCAGTGTCTAAAACGGTTTGACATCCTCCTGTTTGAATCAGTTGCAGCTAAGCCCCACGCAGTGTTCTGTTTAAAAGAAGACACTAAACTGCTAAGCTTCAATGTACATTTTTTACATTGAGGATATTCCAAAGTGAGGTAAATTAAATTGTCTTTCATCAGTGTTGTCATCACGCCTCACCTCTATTCTCCCTGCCAGGTGCGAATAAACCCAAAATATTGAAACAATGTGTCATCACGCACTGATCATTTGCTTCCAGCATATTTTAGGCAGTCAAAACCTCGGCCTTTCAACCCAAAATATCGCTCATCAATCTGAAAATGACTGGCAGAGGGCAACTTTGATCCCCAGTCATGGCAGATCCCCTCAGCTTTCGCCAATCTCATCCATTATTGCCCTCTTTATCCCTCCCATCTGCAGGGTGTTTATTCCCCCCCTTCACCCCACAGGATGCATGAATCATACGTGTCCCAAACATGACCATGAGCTGAGAGGTTTAAAGCCGCTGCGGCATCCACGTGCGCGCGCATTAATAAAAAAACACCTGCATATTTACAGATGTTAGCATCTGCTGCAAGTGCCCTGGTTTGAAGGTTTAATTTTAGAGGAGCGGCCAGATGGTGGACAAGAGGATTACCACGCTAAGCCTTTGTCATCTGCTGCTCCACGCTGACTGTTTATAGGGAAATACAAGGTGGGTCCCCTCCACTTCTTCGCCCTGATCTTTTCAGCAAATGCTGAATTATGCCTGTTGTGGGTATTTAATGAGAGGGGAGAAGGATTACAAGGTCTACGACAACAATCAATTAGCCTTGCAAATTGCCCCCCCCCCCCCACCGTGTGAAGTTTCAGTTGTAGAGGTTTGTAATGTGCATTAAAATGCCTGATTTTGCAATAGATTTTTTAAAATCTATTTTATTTTCCATACATAAAAAAATTAATTGACCAAATTCCAGCATGAACCCAGCTGAAGACACTTGGTCAAATACAAGCATGGATAAGAGTGACTTCACCTTTTTTTCCACATCCAGGCTGTGGCCAGCTTGATCGCCTGCGTATCCAAAAAATAATGCTATGTATTTGGCCTTGAAACTCCGGCATGGCCTGGGCAGAAGTTAGTGTGACACATGGAGCTCGAAGCTTCCAGCTTCACAGGCCGACAAAGTCGGCAGGCGGAGCTCCGACTGGCAAAAGACTTGGCTGCGCCATGACGTTCTGACGAGTGAAAAAATAACCCAACGTCTGCTCCCTGGTGGCCAAAGTCTTTAACGAACCGTAGCCGACCTCTGAACGGCTGGTAGAATCAATGTAAAGCTTCACATCTCACAAACTGAAGATTTTCTGACTTCTTTATTAAACGATTCCTCTGTTGAAAGCATCATCGTGTCTGAGCAATACATGAAATAATGCCATTCTCATCAACAAACAGCAGAAGTGCAATGTATAAAGCTAAGCATAGTCAGTTTGTTTAAGGAGAGAGTGGAATACTTTACATTTCTGTTGCTTTTCTTCTTTTTATTCTCATTGAAACAGAAACACCATCCAGGTAAAATAAATAGGAGACACGAAGACAAAGAACGTTTGATCTGGAAACTTTGAAACCTAACAGAATAAATTGAAGCCCCAGAATAAATCATCACTTCCCACCTTTCCGCTTTCTCTCAGCGTGTGATAAACGTACAAACATGTCTTTTTTACTTCGTTTGCAGGCAACAAGTGCTGCAGAGTTGATTCCCTGGACTCACCAAGCACACTTGCAAAGCATTCATTCTGATCTAGCAGTTAGATAGGATTTGTCTGAATGATTACACCAGGTATGTGTTGCAAGTGATACACATGATGTTGTTGTTTGTCTCTGTAAGGTAAAGCAGGAGCCACGTGGATGTTTACTTCCTCCTGCCGCCGCCGCCATTGGCCAGAATCATCACCAGCCTCATGAAAATGTTCAGTGTGTCCATGTAAATCCCCATACACCTGCGGAACAGGGGTAAACACATTTAGGGATAATAACAGCCACGAATCATCAAGAGTGCCTTGCAGAAACATACATTTAATTTCCAGCGTTAATCCAGGAGTGACTTACGCATTAATGGGGTCATACTTCTGCACACCGTAAAGGGGGTGTGTCTCTGCCCTCTTGATGACCTTCTGTGTGTCGTAGAGGAGGAACATGCTGAACAGAACCAGACCGCCATAGATGGCGATCGAGTACAGGCCGGCCCCGAACGCCGAGGTGGGCGGCAGGAACATTGATCCTACAGAGGACAAACGTTTACAAAGTTACAAAGAACTTTTCAACATTTTTTCCCACTTCAGCACAAAGATTGTGAGATTACATTCTTTCCAAACTTTTAATACTTCCTGAACATGCAACATACACAAAAAAGAGCCACAATTGAGGATCTAAGATGGAAGAAGACTGACCAAGAGAGGAGGCGAACACCACTCCAAAGCCAACAGCCAGTGGCCCTCCCATGTTGAGGAACTTCTCACTGGGGGCACACATGGCCACAGTGGACAGACCTCCCACAATGCCTGCAGTGTACCAGGCGGCCCGGATCATCAGAGGTCCTCCAAGCAGAGTCAGAGGGGCAATAACAGCCCCCATCACACCTTGGAGACAAACAAAACAGAGAGCAATTACAAAAATACAAACAACAAACAGATGGATCCCGTAGTGTGTTTGTGAAAGCTTCAATAAGAGCGGCTGTTTTTCCGGAGCTGTTACAACACTGCCTCCTGGTGGTCAACTCAGGAAACTACACAACAGATATTACATAGCGCATATTCCAGAGCAGTAAACATCCAAACCTGCATGTAACATCCAGGCGAGGTGTTTGGGCATTGGGCTGTGCTCATAGGAGATAGAACGAACCAGCATGCCGGCACCAATCATAGCTGCAAAGGTTGCTCCGATTGCCTGCATCATAAATAATGATGATTAATTTCAACCTGACTAAAAGATCAGACCCAATTTAACAAAGTATTGGAAATACTATAAAAAAATGCACACAAACACTGACGGTTAGTGCTCGAATATTTGCATTTAGGTTGAAAAAGGTTGAAAAAAAAAAACAACTTTGCTTTGGAGCTCTGTGATTTTGTCACCTACCAGCCAGGATCCTCTCATCATGAGGCCCATGAGCGCCGGGGT
>JASSRZ010000086.1:8193954-8205243 GCA_032164315.1 Malacoctenus gilli | reverse complement strand
GAGCCGCTGTGGCACGTCGAGAGTAGGCTGACCCTGCCGAGCGGAAACACCAACGCCACGGCGACGGCCAAGGCCTACGTCGACGTGCTCAGGCAGCTCTTCCTGTGCGACTTCTCCCTGCTGGAAAGCTTTATCAAGCCGCCTCCCGTGGACCACATGACCTCGCATTACTTCCGCAGGTGGTCCAGCAGCTCTCTGTGTGAGGAGTCGGTCTGCAGCCCTGGCGTCCAAGCGGTCCACAAATCACATCGGTGCCAGATCAGAAGGTGCGGGCCCCTGAACCTGACCATGGTCAGAGAGTCCTGCCTCAAAAAGGAGCGCAGGGTCATCAAAACCGTCAGAGTGCACCGGTTCAACATTCTCCGACCTTTAGCCCAGGATCCTCATCTTGACGTCAGGTTTATTCAGTTGGTTCGGGACCCCCGGGCTGTTCTGGCCTCACGGATGGTGGCTTTTCCAGAGAAAATGAAGAGCTGGAACAACTGGGCCCTGAACAAGGTGCGACTCCTTGACGATCAGGAGCTGACCAAGCTGAAAGTGAGCTGCAACACCGTCAGGGCCTCGGCCGAGCTCGGCCTCAGCCAGCCGCCGTGGCTGCGCAGGCGCT
This sequence comes from Malacoctenus gilli, assembly GCA_032164315.1. Lineage (NCBI taxonomy): Eukaryota > Metazoa > Chordata > Actinopteri > Blenniiformes > Labrisomidae > Malacoctenus > Malacoctenus gilli. The sequence goes on along the minus strand of JASSRZ010000086.1, from coordinate 8,204,636 downwards.
ACATGCTGGTGCGGTTCGAGGACGTCGCCCGCTTCCCTGTGAGGAAGGCGGAGGAAATGTACTGGTTCACTGGGATCCCGTTCACAGCGCAAGTGGAATCCTGGATCTTGAAGAACACTCAGGCTTCTCAAGAGGCCCACCATATTTATTCCACCCAGAAAAACTCCAGTGCACAAGCAGAGAAGTGGAGGTTCATTCTCCCATTCAAAATAGTCCAAATCATACAAGAAATCTGTGAACCAACAATCAGGCTTTTTAGGTATAAATTTGCGACTAGTGAGCAAATGCTCAGAAACAAGGCCATTAGTCTGATAGAGGACGGATTCAACTTTCTCTAGAATCAAACGCAAACATTCTCCAAACTCTAAAAACTGCAGAACTGAAAGATTTCATCCCTTTTCTTCGCGATTATTATTGAGTTCTGTCTGAATTTTTCTCCGTGTGTTGTTTTCCACAGTGGAAGTTGTTCTTTTGCACATTTCTACTGTAAATTATTGTCTGCAACAGTTGTTAAAACCCGTCAGACGAGACAGATTTTGGCATTGCTACTTGTGTGCTGTTTTAGATATGGCAGTTATGCATGATTGTGTATGAAGTCTGTCAGCAGGGATCTGTTGTTGACAGACTCCCTGGTGACAAGAAGAGTCCCTCAGGTATCGTTTGTGGATGATGCTCTTTTTTTTTTAATCCTTGAAATAAACAGTTTCCTATATAACTGGTTGGTGTCAGTCAGAAAGCAGTTTGCAACGGTGATATTGGAACGAGAACAAGGTAATGCGTGAAATAGTTTGGATTTTTCCTAAAAATGACCGATTTCTTTTGAAGTGTTTTCAAAATATGATGGCATTTCCAGTTTGGTCATTGTTGTCATGTATAACAATTAGAACACGTGCGGTGAGTACCCCTTTCCACCACTAGATGGAGTTCTTGTACTTTTCCATCAATACATCACATTTCCTATTATCCAAACTTGTCCCCAAAACGGTAACTTTTATCCAAATTAAAAAGTCAGCGCGCCACGATTCACATTAACCTCGATTATCAGGTGACATCAATGGGAAGTATAGAGTCTGGGTTTTTTTGGATCAGGTTAACAGGAGGTGTGCGAGGAGCCTGTGAGGCTGCGCCTCCTGCCCTAAGCTCCGCTCCTCGGGAGCCGAAGTTTCCTGCGCGAGTCGCAACTCTTGCACTGACTTCTTTCATTCAGTCCAGCGCGCTGACCTGCAGGTCTCCTCCAACATGACTCCATCTGCCCGGCGGGGTTCACTCACTGCCTCAGGTCCTGCTACTTCTTCTGGGTTGGATTACTCACTGTTCCACGAATGAAGTATTCCTGCGAGGTGATGGGATTACTGGTTCCCAGATGACGCTCTTTGAATGAAGTTTGATCAACTTCCCAGATGAACAGCAAAGGAGCCTTCAGACACTGCAGCTCATCATAATGGTAGGTATAAAACTTTTTTCTTCAATTTTTAAAAAGTCAACGGCTTGTTTAGTGCTCACTTAATCTAAACACAAGGTACTCCTTGTAACAAAAAGCATGACTTCAGTTAGTCTCTTTGACGTTTATTGCCAGCACATGATCCTCATGGACCAAACCACTGGCAGTTTATTAGTAGTTAAGAAGTTTCACTTCTTTTTACGGATTTTTCATCACTTTTTGTTTTTTTTTTTACAACTAAAGTGATGGTAAAAACCAAGTATTTAGATCTTTTTGCCCAACTTTTGCATCTCATGATTGTTTTTCTTCCACTTTAACCAGTTTGTCTGGAGACTCTCTTTCCCTCCTTCTACAGCAACAGCGGGGCCTCAAACACCCAGATATTAAGCCTGTAAGGGACAATGTGTCATGCCAGATATTAATTACTGCTCCTGAACTGCTTGTAACCACAGCAACAGTCACTTGGATACAGCAATAACTCTCACTGAAACAGACCGACCTCTCAAACAGGCAGTGATTGACTTTTACAGGCCGCCTACTTCTCCTTTGGTAAGAGGACCAGCACTCAAATCCTTGATGCTCTACTGTTAATCTTTAGAATCAGTTTTCATTCTCTTCACATGTACTTAAATCTGAACAACCAGGTTTCTATACAGAACGATTTTTTATGCAAGTCCCTCACAGTTAGATTGCTATTATTCTCAAGTTCAAGTCAATGTAGAGTGGTGTTTTTGCAGAATGAGACCTGCACATGTCAAATGATTGCAACCAAAAAGACCAGTGGTTAGCAAAGTCCAAATATTTTGAGACTTGGGTTATTACAGATTACCTACACAGACACTGTTTCATCTCCCTCCAACACTGTACTTAAAGGCTTCTCCCACTGGTCACTGAACACAGGGATCTATCAACACAGCCTGGTGAACATGCACCATCTACCGCAGGAACTGTTTGCTTCGCGGGCTTGACGGCTTTGGCACGCTGGTGTTTAATTTGTCTTCACATGCGATTTACATTAAATAAGAGGCAGCCATTAAAAGCATTTGTAACAACATGATAAATGGTGCAGTGGCGGTTTAGTTATGAGCAGATGATCAAACGTGTCATATGCCTCAGTGGTTTGTGAATATTCACGAATGTCAGCTCAAGTGCCCCCCCCCCTTTTTTTTTTACTTTACACAGCAGATGCAATAAGCCGAGATAATTGGTCTACATCTAATTTACCTTATAAAAGACAAAACATCAGACTAATTATTTTCTTGAAGAGTTGTTGATGCAGAATAATTTTGTTCATCCTAAATTGCATATAGGAGGAAACACCTCATGCACACAGTTGCAAATAATCCAGATGAACTAGTGTTACTGCCGGGAAGCGGAGGTTATGTGATTGGTTGTGCTGGTTTATCTGTTTGTCAGTCTGTTTGGTTATTTGCAAAATGACTCAAAAAGTTGTCGATGGATTTGGATGAAATTTGCAGGATGAGTGAACAATGGCACAAGGAACACCTGAATATATTTTGGTGGTTGTCTGAACATCCAGCAAGCCAAATCAATGGAAAGTGGGCGTGTTGGTGGAGGTTTGCCCTCTCCGAGTGCTTCTCGTCTGTCATGTCATCCTCCTTAGGCCTCACATGTTTTGGTGTTTATTTTGGTACAACTGTCCTAAAGTAAACTGTAAAACAAACATGCAGATGTTCTAAACTGTGACTACATCTGCATCACTTCATCGCTGTGGTGGTGAAGCCATTTCATTTCGTTTCAGCTATCTGACCAGGTGGACATGACTTGCAACATCCAGGGGGGCTTAGTCACTGACCCTGTGACGTGTGAGTGACCCCGGAGTTTATGTTCCGCAATCTCAACCCAAAGGGGGTTTGGAGTCACTCTGGTGTAAAGAGCCCTTTGTGGCTGTGGCATGCGGCAGGGTGGTGCAAGACAGAGTTGACTTTTCCCTCCGCTGAAAACGTGTCTCAGGGCACAGGCTGTTCACCTTTTCATTACACGCTGTTCCACGTCAACAGCGCTCTATTGGAGCTGTAAACTTCCCGTTTCCCACTTGGAGAATTTCGCACGCACCGTCCAACCATTTCTCTGTGTGTTTAGACTGCAGTCACTCGGACCGACTCCTGTGCTCCAAACTGGCACGGGACAAAGGTCGCAGCAGCATGTGAGAACTGGGACTCCAGATGTGTTACACAGAGACTCTGAAGACCTTCGGACTCGCTGGTATTCAGAGAGCAGCGTCTTCCCCCCGCTGCACTGCTCGTTTCATATCCAAACACGTACAGGTGACAACGCTGCCTGTGGCTCGGCTGATTGTTAGCAGCCGCCTGATGATGCTTGGCCGAGTTCCTCTGCGTGCAGCCTGTCTCATTTGCGCTCACTGTGTTATTGACCCAGACGCAGGCAGAGTAGACGGGATTATGTTAAAATCTAAAGATTAGTCAGGGGTCTGATTCAAGCAGCTATTATCTTTAAAAGTGAAGTTACATTAATCTTCAGAGGACGTGTAAGATATCCACAAAAAACACCATTAAATCTACCCTCATCTTCATCTGATGACCAACGCTTGCTCTCTACAGACTTATAAATGTACCCAAATGGCCTCAGGGCCTCCGTGCGCTGTAGTTTATGACTTTGTGACAAGAAGGCTTTCCCCTTCAATTTCGGCACTCTGCAGTTATACCTCTTAGCATGTGTCAGTCTCAGCAATGCCTTGAAACAAAGTGCAAATGCTGGCATGTCACTAAGGACCCCTCTCCAAGATATATCCTCCCAGTGTTGACGCTGAGGAGCAGCTGACAGTTCAAACATCAGGCTGCCCCGTTGCCTACGTCTGTGGGAGTTGGAGGATATCACTCCATACCAGACAACTGTGGAGCATTTTTTTCCCTCTCTCGCAGTCTCTCTCTGCAGGTTGTTTGCGCTATCGTGGAATTATACTTTTAATCAAGAAAATTGGGCTTGATTACAGTCTGTCGCTCACATTTCACTGCGGCTGTTTTTTCGGCTGGGTTTTCGAACAGTAAATTCTGCACCATTCGACACATAAATACAGTTTTACCCATGCAGACCAGCCCTCAGTCTTGCATGGTGGGTGGGCATGTTCCTGAGATGCACTGGTGCACTTAAAGATAACAAGCACTTCCTCGTGGCGAGCACTGTGTTAGATTCCACTGTAACACGCTCGGCTATTTTCTGTTCTTATCTTTCCTGCAGGATATTTTTGTCTCTCGATGCAGACACTTTTTTTTTTCGCCAGTGAAACTCAGCACAACTGTTCATTTGTGCATTAAAAATCCATCATGAAGAGAGTCATGAAAAGAGAAGAGGCGTTGAGAAACCGCCTCTCTGACTCAGCATCACTTTGCACTTTTATGCATCCAACAACAGGGTTTAAACTTCCCCAATTTTCATGACTGGTTAAATGAGATACCATAAACGTGTCAACACCAGGCAGTTCCTCACAGCTTTGTTCAAAAAGTGTATCTGACAGGCTGATGTTCATTTCATTTACAGGAAGAAACATCGCGCTCAACTGGGAATACAAATAACTGGAGGGCTCTTTAAAAAGGCAGCTGGAGGCGGCCTGCGAGATTGGCAGAACCCATTAATGAGACCAGTCTGGAACAGCTTATCCTGGAACAGCCACAAACAAGAATGAGGATCAAATACACGATACCCGTTGTCTTTTTGGTGGCACTTGTTGTCATTGAGAAAGAAAACAACATTATCTCCAGGTGAGTCCATCCCAGACATTAGTGGAGCACTTCTACAAGGTTCCAGCCTTTGGGTAACATCAAATCATTGATATTTCTTTCAAATAATTTAATCTTATTGTATTTGAATAATGTAACTCAAGTTCCTCTTACACTTCCAGGGTGTCAGACAAGCTGGCCTTAAAGCAGACCCCGCAGACCCCTCTACAGTCCGGTGGTTTATCCCACATACTACTGAAGCACAATGGCACCTTCCCCTCGCTCTTCAAGATGAAGAGGCGCCTGGAAAACTACAGCGAGCACCAAGAAGTGATGACAAGAGGCAAGAAGCACATCCTCCTGTTAGCCACCACCCGGACGGGCTCCTCGTTCGTGGGCGAGTTTTTCAACCAGAAGAGCGACGACATGTTTTACCTGTTCGAGCCGCTGTGGCACGTGGAGAAGATGCTGACGCTGGAGACCGGGGGCACCAACGCCACGGCGGCAGCCAAGGCGTACCGCGAAGTGCTGCAGCAGCTTTTCCTGTGCGACTTCTCCCTGTTGGAAAGCTTCATCGAGCCCCCTCCCGTGGACCACGTCACCCCGGCCCTCTTCCGCAGGGAATCCAGCAGCTCACTGTGTGAGGAGTCCGTCTGCGGCCCTGTCGTCAAAGGGGTCTTTGAACGATATCACTGCCGGACCAGACGCTGCGGCCCCCTGAACCTGACCATGGCCTCCAGGCTGTGCATGCAGAAGGAACACATGGCCATCAAGTCGGTCAGGGTGCGCCAGCTGGAGAATCTCCGTCCTTTAGCCGAGGATCCTCGTCTCGATGTCAAATTCATTCAGCTGGTCCGGGATCCCCGAGCTGTGCTGGCTTCACGTATGGTGGCGTTTGCGGCCAAATACAAGAACTGGAAGGAGTGGGCCGCGGGCGGGGACGTGCCGATTGACGACGACGAGGTGAGGAAGCTGAAAGGGAACTGTGACAACATCCGGTTTTCAGCCAAGGTGGGCCTCAGCCAGCCGCCGTGGCTGCGCAGGCGCTACATGCTGGTGCGGTACGAGGACATCGCCCGCTTCCCCATGAGGAAGGCGGCGGAAATGTACCGATTCACTGGAATCCCGTTCACAGCGCAGGTGAAATCCTGGATCTTGACGAACACTCAGGCCTCGAAAGGGGCCAGCGGCGTTTACTCGACGCAGAAGAACTCCTCCGAGCAGGTGGAGAAGTGGCGGTTCAATCTGCCCTTCAAAATAGCCCAGGTGGTGCAGAGGGTCTGTGGGCCAACGCTGAAGCTCTTTGGGTACAAACTCGTGACCAGCGAGAAGATGCTCACAGACAAGTCGGTCAGTCTTATCGAGGACAAAGTTTTCAAGTTTTCATAGACTTGAACAAAGATCAACTCAAAAACCTTGTAAAACTCCTTGTTGAACTGTATTTATTAGGATGCTTATCCTGATACAAAGCTGTATATTTTCCTATAGTGTGCTATTTAATTTTTTTTTCTATTTAAAATAGTTTTATGAAGAAAAAACAGGCAGAAAAAGAACACGCAAGAATGTCTGGCAGTATAATAAAACCTTTAAAAGAACCAGGGAAACCAAACATCTCTCTTTTTGCACTCTAGGTTATTTTTCTCTGTTAATTGTTAAAAATACAGCAAAGTCCTCAGGGAGATCGTGGTGGGTTTGTGAAAAATAACAGGACACTGTTATGTCTGGCAAACTGTTTCGATGGCTGTTTTGATACCAAAGAATGAAAGCCAAAAGAAGAACTGCTTTCTATGGCAAAGCCGATGACCATATAAGGACGTACCAGCGACTTTTATTGGGTCATGTCGTTTTTTTGTAGAAGGCGTAACTCCTGTTTATTTATTGATAACGTCCCCTTTGCTTGAGGGTCATGATGACCTCACGTTTGAATGTGCCTCCTTAAACTCCTGCCCCCCCCCCCGACAACAGGGGTTGTTCTTTTTTTGCACACCTCTACTGTATTTTGTACGTGCATGTTTGTAATTTGGCCCAAAAGTTGTTTGAAGTTGTCACCAGGGCTGTCGGGACTCATCATACGAAACAGATGTTTACGCTGCTACTGTACGCTCACATTCCAACTGCAGCTGGTTTGCAGGATTGTACGAGGTTTGTCGGCAGGGATCCGTCTGTTGACACAGGCCTCCTGGCTGGTGATAATAAGGGGGAGCCTGATTCTCTGACCTGCCACACTGCTTCTTGATGTTCAGTCTGTTTTGTTTGGGGTTGGGTTTTTTTGTTCTTCTTTGGTTTTCTGCAATAAACTGCTCTTGCAATAACTTGAAAATAGCCAATTCAGGCACTGTTTCACAATTTACAAACTGGATCCAGGAATGGCAAAAGTCAACGTTGAACAACAGTTGCCAATTCATTATGTTGAGTGTCCCAACTCGTCGGTACAGTTTCGTCCCCACCATTGTGTCCAACAAACTGGGCACAGCACTGCAACACTCTGTATATATATCAATGTAGGGACACAAGATTCAGCAAAACCACATTGGGTAAACTCTGCTGAGCCGAAATACGGCTCACATTTGGCTGTGGGAATCGCAGAAATGACCAAAGTTGACCTGATGCGTCCCGAACAAGGCCAAAAGCCTTTGGACTTGGACACTACAGGGTCATGTACAGGTTTTGTTTGTTTTAGTGGGGACTGAGTATGTGTGTGGATGTGTGTGTGAGTGTGTGTGTGTGTGAAAGAGAGAGAGAGAGAGAGAGAGAGAGAGAGAGAGAGAGGGGAAGGGAGAGAGAGAGAGAGACATAAAGAGAGAGAGATTGAAATGTGAAGTCCACGATGTCTTCCTTCTGTCTGAAACGTTACTTGGTAGGACTCCCTGAACGAGACAGAGAAAGAACACATGAGAACCCTTATTTTCAGTTTTCTATACAGATTTAATGTGTCAAAATAGTTACTCTTTGTTTACTCTCTGTTGGAATGGTAGATTAAGGTGGTTTTCTTGTCCCGTCGAACCAAATGCTGAAGTTTTCATGGCAGTGGCTGGCTTCTCCCTAAGGAGGCATGAAGGAATGAGTCTGCAGAGGCAGCTGCCTCGACTTCCAGTGTGTTTACCACTGTGGGCCCAGCTATTTAAGTCTCCCAAACTAGTAATTACCCAACTTTACATATAACGTGGTCCAAGTCATTTTGGTCCACCTGACCCCACCCGCTTACAGAAACGCTGCGAGGTATTCATTCGCGCACTCTGTCTTTTTCTTCCTTTCACGCTCCCCCCTTCTTTTCTTTCTTTTGACACATAATAGTGATGTTTACGTCTTAACATTTATTCAGCCCTTCATCTACGCTCTCACACACTGCTGAGCTAAGCCACATCAGAGCGCTGCAAGTGTGTTCACTCATATCAACAGTTCATTATCTGGTTAAGTTGGGTTGTTCTATTTTGGTGGAGAAGACGCGTTGCCAGGTCTGCAGCATCTGAGGCCAAACCTAATGAGAAGAGCGCTCAGCGTTCGTAAACTCTTCTATTGGAGTGACTTTATGTGGGACGTGTGGGAGGGTGGAGTCTCCGTACGGTCGGGGCAGATATAGAATAACCACTTTCCACTGAATTAAAGCCTTCTCAGCCACCCCCCCTCCCCCCTTCTCTCCCCTCCTTTTCCTCTCCCCCCTCTGCAGTAAAATGAGGGCATTTAGGTAGCCACACCCTCCTGCTCTGTTATATGGTGCTTTGCCACATCAACCATGAGGGGTTTGAAATATGCAAAGCAGCACGAGCGGGCCGATCGCGTGCCTCAAGATTTGATGAACAGCCACAAAATTGAGGTAATTCAGACACGTCTGAGAATGACATATAAAAGTTATGCAGTGGGTGATAATGATGGCTGAGGAGAGGACATAAATCAAAACAGGGAGCAAATTATCCCTCGCTGAGGAATGCTATTCATAAAACTCAGGTTGTTGCTTGTGATAAAGAGCGGGCGCGCTCGAAGCGCGAGCGGGATTGTTGCAGCAAAGAGACTCGCAGGCTTTTTACGGCAGATCTTTGCCATCTTTCACGTGAATCAAGCCTATTGGAATTGTTTCCTCATATCGACGTTTCACTCATCTCTGACAATTTCCCAACCATACATTAAATCCAGTTGGGCAGTTTTCCAGCGTATCAGCCGATGCTGCATTCTGCACCGTGGTAAACTTTGCATAGGAAGCAGTTCCTGCCTCTATATCACGCTGCTTCAAATAAAGTCCAACCAGTAAAAACTGTTGGCTTTTATTGACAGCGGATCAAAAGTATGCAAACCGACACCGTCCTCAGCCATTTTTTTTTTCTAATTTTGCGCTGCTCCAGGAAACGGCAACCTGTGGATTTATGGGCGCCATTTTCATTTTTTCCCCCCTCGTATATAAGCAAGGAACAGACATCAAAGATCTGACGTGGTCTCGGTCCCCCCCCCGTATGGCTGTGCTCGTGTGTCTGCTGTCAAACTCAAGGAAAGCTGCCGTGACGAGGGGAAAAAGACCAGAACCATAGCTGAAGACGTTCAAACCGAAATGTGCATCTTTGCTATAAACCATCTTGTTGCAAAAAGTCCCACCAGTACCGTCTTCCATAGTGTAGAATTCTAAGTGAAAAGAACCCCCGACTCATATAAGCAGAGGGTCCTAAAAAAGACATGATTACACCAATATGTTTGCCCCTTTCACTCCAAACCCAGCCCACTAAGCAATACTTACACATCTCGGACTGCCATGACACATAATGCAGCTATTCAGCTGGTGTTTTCCTTAAGAACTCCATTGTGGCTGACCACAGTGTAAAAGCCTTTTGGCAGAGCGGAAATGGAAAGCCCGCTTCCTCTGAAATTGAGACTCCGGAGAACATGTGAAAAGTTGCCCTGAAGAGTGTCCAGACGTTCAATCTGTCTGACCTTTACGACCCCGCCAAAGCGTATTTAGAACTAAAATAACAATAATTGTGATGGATGTGGTAACTTGAAAAACAGTAGCCAATTGTCAAAACAACAAAACATTGATGTTTTTCTTCTCAGACAGACATAAAAGAAATAAGAGTTGTACTTCCATGAACGATGTTAAATGTTCTCAGAACTTTTCATTTGAATTTCTGGTCAAGCTTTATTTCTGAATGAACCCCGGCGCCCCTACTAGCAAAAACAGGCAATATCGAGTGACAAGCAAGAGGCGCTTTCTGCCCTTATACAGTAAAATCTTCCCCTTCTCAGTTTTCTCGCCGCTTGTTTTCACTGGAGCAGCCTTTATCGCGTCGATTACGACCTCGGCACTGTATTTACACACTGAGGGGCCAGCCCCGCGACCCAGTCCCACAGGACAACATAAAGCATGACACCCTCTCCAAATTTAGATGTCCCTTCCAGTTCAAAATTGCCTCAACATTTCATGGTTTTGTCAAAGCAGCGTGGCATTTAGTTCCAGTCGGCCCCTGCAATCCAAACAATGGCTTTGTGGGTGAGGGGCGAGACAGAGTAAACACTTGCGGCTGGGTCAGCAGGTGGCGCAGAGGAAAAAAAAACAAGAC
>JASSRZ010000086.1:8179072-8193854 GCA_032164315.1 Malacoctenus gilli | reverse complement strand
TTTGTGGGTGAGGGGCGAGACAGAGTAAACACTTGCGGCTGGGTCAGCAGGTGGCGCAGAGGAAAAAAAAACAAGACTAGCGAATCGGTGCCATCCCCGTATTTACACACCGTTTCGGGCCCAGGTTCACATTATCTTGTGGGACAATTTGAAGCCGCAAAATTAGATTCTGCAATTTTCAAGTGAAAGGGAAACATGGCTGCGGCTGGGGTCATTTACATCGCAGCGTCGTGCCCTTACAAAAAGCTGAAGGCTGCGGTCCGTTTTAAAAAGACTCCACTGTAGGTGCCACTGTTTGCAATTTCAATTGGGATTTGTGAAAAAACTGCCTCCTCAGCCACAAAGCTTCAGTCTTCTCCTCCATCAATACCTCCTTTTTTGACCAAGCTGGAGTGAAGAGTCTTTAAGGACATTTACTGAATGGGTCACTCCATTTGTCCCACTCTGCTGGCTCTGCTCCAAATGCACAGTAAAGTGCCTCTCCACCGCCTCGACCACTCACAATAAAGCAGACAATACAGCTAAGGGCCTAAAAGAAAAACACAAGGGTGGCTAATGAGGAAACATTATGCATCAACACCGAATCTCCTCGTTTCCCATAAGATGTGGCGCTGATGCATTTAGCAATTATAGACAAATCTCTAGCTTCAACGATGTAATGACAGGCCTACCCCCCCCCCCCCCGCCCCCCCTCCTTTTTTTTTCTTGACGTAGCAGATGCCGTGTGAGCAGCGACCATGTGATGCCGCCGCTGCATGGCTGCCACAGATGAAAGCTTCCAATAAAGATGCTGAAAGATGGACGACAGAACGACTGCTGCAGAAACCGTACAGTTAATGTTGGCTTTTACGGGGGGAACGCGAGAAGAGAAGCGACACCGCAGCCATTAAATAAAGTCTCATTTGTGGGCTTTCATTTCCACCTTGCACCTCATCTTGTTTATTTGTTCTAATGGAGAAGCGACGGAGGAGAGAGATGAAGTCCACAAGGAATGGAGATGCTTCTTTTTTTTTTAGCGATTTTAAGCAAAGCGATAATTACAGACTGTGTCACCCAAGTGTGGGATTCTGAATTTAGAGTTGCCATAGCAAACATTGACTACTTGTTTTATATTTATTATAATGTTATACTTTTATTATGGATCACAGACAAGAATAGAGCCGTGTTCAGCATTAATGATATGCTTATGTCCGCGTTTGACCACAAACCATGGCGCTGAAGTGACTGAACCCACCCCCCTGGTCCTGCGTGCCACACCGCAGCAGGACAGCACACAGCCCTCACAGAGCAAAGCCACGAGCACATGGTCGTCCGTCAAGCTTAAAGTGACAAATGTGCACTTTAAAAAGACTGAGTAGGAGGAGCGACGACAGGAGAAACCAAAGCAGGTATTTCCAAAGCATCCAAACAAAAGCGAGTCGCAACAATGGACGTCGAAATGCAAAGGAAAACAAAACAATTTGGGTTTTTTTCTCCCCCCCTTCCGGCTGCTGTCCTGTTTTGTTTCTGTGCATTCGCTAAATATACATTGTGTAAAGCTGCGAGAGGAGTCAACATGGGAGGAAACGAGTCAGCCCTTTTCCACACTGGCGACTTTCTCTGATTGCAACAGCAGGAAGGGAACGTTTTCATGCCGTCGCCCCGGCCGCTCCGCGTACACAAAGCTGCTCTATTTCTAGTGCACAAGGCTGTGGTCTCATACGGCCGGTGGGTGCAGATAGAGCAAAATTCCCCTCGGAGGGGGAAAAAAAGCCCCCACATGTTATATAAAGAGTAAGCTAACATTTACCTTCTTCTATTGCAAGATTTCTATCAAAAAATTGAGGTCCACTCTGATCTGGACACACACAACATCGTAGCCGACTTACGAACCACTGCTGCTGTTTCGCTTGTGGACACACGATGTCCATACTCAGAATTTGTAGTACAAAAAAATCAAATCTTTCATTTTCAAAAACTTAAAGGATTTCTCATCTTTTTCTTCCTCAATAAGTAATGTTGAGGACAACTTTCTTTCATCCTCAGTAAGAAAAGGTCACGACTTCCCCTGCTGTCACTATAATTTCCACCTCTGATTAACGTGTATTCGGTTCACTGAGGAGCCTGAAAACCTTCAAGCTCGCTGCTCTAAAAGGCCGTTTTGTGTTGCTGTGCACCTGCATGTCAAGATGAGGGCAAATGCAGGTGTACATACTTTTGAACAGAGAACAGAGCAGACACAGATTATCCTTATTACTATTTTTGCAGCGGCAGCGCAAACAGGACGCGCTCTGCACGTACACGACACCTCGCGCTGCCCCTCGGAGTGACGTCCCCTCCGGCTGCAGTAACATCTGCGTGGCACGACGGCACGCAGAGCAGGTGGTACGGCCGGGGCCGTTCATTAATGCACGACGACAGATGTGGACCGGACTTTGTGCTCTCCTCTCGTGACGACGGACAAATTGGGATCTTTGCACACGGTGAAAACCACCAGCGCGCCACATCTGAAGGCTTTGAGGCGGCGACGCGTGTTTATGAGGGAGCCAGTTGTGGTCGAGTTTACAGGAGTCAGAGAGAGTGAGTCAAGGGGTTAAGGAGCTCGCAAGTACATGGAGAAAAAACCCTCCTCTTGCTACCTGAGTTACCTTTCTTGTCCCCTGGTTTCGAAAAAGCCCCAGAGCCCCCTTTCCCCTGCTCTTATTTACCTTCTCTCACACACCTTGGTACTCAGTTTGTGCAGGAAAGAGGCCCGTCTGACGGGGAAACACACCTCTCTTTACTTTTCCAAGGCCAGCCTCCGAACTCTGACGATGATGAAACACTCAGTCAGTTGTACACCACAGGGATTTTTCTTGAGTTTATGTGTGTATGGAAAAAAACCCACCAGATATCATTGCTAAGCCGACGTTAGGATCAAAAATGTTTGCAAAAAGTAGTGCAGATTTTTAATAACAAGCCAGAAAAGTAACAGAAAGCATAAAGACTTATCTTTATGTTTTTTTTGTATTTTTCCGACTTGCATTGTCCTGAAAAAGCTGGTCAATGACCAGATAGTAAAGCCCTTTCATATGCCCACGCTTTACTTTTCTCTTTCCCAGACGCCACAACTCAAACAGACTGACGGGTGACCCGGCAGTTGATAATCTGATGTGGGCTGATTGAAGGGGAAGGAGCCGAGGGAGCGCTCGCCGCCGCTCCAGCTGGGTCACAGATCTCTCCTCGGACTTGAAAGGAAAGATAACACGTGATATCAGTGATTGAGGCGACGCTTTGTGTCCACGTTAACCCCGAGTCAGCTCTTTCTAAAAATCTCAAGATTTCATGTCTTTTTAACAGCTTACTGAAAAGACAATAAATGGACATGTAATGACAGCGCCAATATCAGGAAACAAGACCAGTGTTGAGCTACAAAAGAGACAAAAATTAACTTGATTTTATTTGTACAGATAATATGAATTATATTTTCACTCCCATTCAGGTATAATATTTATATTTGTCACCACTTAATTACAATTTTATACAGCTTGAATCATCATTTGATAATATAATATAATATAATATAATATAATATAATATAATATAATATAATATAATATAATATACAATCTTTTTGATTATCAATCGTTTTTTTTGTTGTTAAAACAAAATAAAGGTGAATAAATTAAGATGTGACGCACAGAGATGAGGGCTGAGTCGCCTCAGTGTGAGAAAGTGGAGCTCTGAGAGCAGAGCTGCGCCTCATAAAGGAGATAATTCATATGTTTGTGTTTGGACTGCACGTCAAACTGAACCGAGAAAACACCCACTGCAAAACACCACAGCACAACTGTGGCCCTTGAAAAAAAACCTGCCTCAAAGCTCTCAGTTTATGTGCAAACTTTAAATACAAGTGCAATCTGCAACCCTAAATTTAAGATGCCCCTGGTTTTACAAAGTCAGTGATTTAAGAACGAAAATACGGAAACTCCCCCGAAGGAGTGAACAAACCCTCAGTGCTATATACAACACTGTATGGTTGGCCAGGACGACATGCCAACAATTTACCAGAAACGACCACCACAGGAAACAGAGGAGACAACTCGCATTTTCATGTGGCCTCCAGACACAAGACGGTGAAATGCTTCCCTTTGGCTCTGGAACCAGGAGGACATCACATTGCAGTGAAGCCAAACACGATCAGGAATACACACTCTGACCAACATACAAAAGCAAAAGTCAGAGTGGTTCTTCATAATCAGCTGAACTAACTCCTTCTTCCAGGATCAGAACAGTGATCGATGCCCCATCGTCAACCCTGCTCATATTTTTAGACTTCAGCGACAGTGATGACAGCACACATGCATATATAGTCGCCCAGTGACTCCATGTGACATCATGATGATCTCCTCAGCTACATCTTTTATGGTTAAATTTACAGCCTCACACACACACTCGAATATATTGTGTTGACAGATTTAAGGGGGAACTGTAAAGCGGCTGTGCTCAGTTAAAGTGGCTCAACAAGCTCGTAAACAAAGAGGAACAGAAACATTTGATCTTGCTGTTACGCATTCGGGTTTCAGTTTGAAGCTCTGACAAGTGGGGGGGTGGGGGTGCGGTGGGGGCAGGACTTCCTGCTAATTCTAATGTCGCCCTGGATTGTCTGATATGCACGGTGGACGCTGCTGTGCCAAGTCCTAATTGTGAGTGAGGAGAAGCGGTCCCGGACTTCCCTGTCTGTCCCATCTGCATAGTTTCCTCGATGATTGCTTCCTGATTTTCTTTCAGCGAGGAAGTGCGAGGAATTACCTCTTCAAAGGGGGCTGCGCGCCCCACCAGCAGTAATCCCCAGTTAATGGCCAGTAGGAGCAACAGACCTCAAAAGCCTCCCAGCCTGCAGAGGCTCCGTGTACATAATACGTTCACAAGGTTAACAAACTGCATTAAAACACATCTGGGGAATCAAAGCTGGAATTGTGCGACTGCACCAAAAGACAACCTGGAGAATTTATCTTCTCCTCACCGATAAATATTTCAGAGTCCGATTGCTGAAGGATGTTGGCGGTTCACTTGAAAAAAAGTCAAGTTAGTTTGACACTTTTCTTATCGCAAAGCTGAGCGAGGCGGCTGGTCCCAGTGAGTCTGAGAAACAGGCACAGCTCTCCCTGGTGGCCTCAGGCTGAACCAGACGTAATTGGACTCACAACTCTTCAATTTACAGGGGAGCGGGGGACATCGGGCTGTTTTTATTTCGCTGATTTGTGCTCGGGACAAACATGTTCTACAACAAAGATACCTCAGCCGAGGTAAACAGGAAGGAAAACACAAAGTCTGGAATGTAAGCATGAATTTCTCTCTAAAGCGTTCTCAGCAGGTGGGTCAAACATATGGCCTGCGGGCCCAAAATGGCACGACTGTGGGTCTGATCCGGTCAGTGTCCAGGCTTGGAAAGACGGATGCAGAAGACTCCAGAAATCAGATATCTGCGGAAGACTCCAGATATCAACCTTATGTCAACCGTTTGAAATCACTGCATTTAAAACACAGTCTCTATTACAAAATGTTGTAAAAAAAGTACATTAAATGTGTACTTGACACAACAAATGAGTGTAAATTTACTGCTGTTATTCGCAGGATTATGCTGATTATTAATTTCACTCAATTTTTTCCCCCCAAGAAATAATTGACATTATGCTGTGACACATGGATTTCTTCGCAGAAAGGAGCCCTAATTAACGCTTTAGCGCTTCAAAGTCAAATATTTACTGAAATGCGAGCGCAATTAATTGGAATTAATACAGTGAAACACGGACGTTTCTGCCGCACACATGTAGAACAGATGCCGCTGAGCCTTGGGGAAGCGCAAACACTCGGCTTTCACGTGGCTGATCTCTCCGGCTGCTTTGCGATGATTTAGCATTTGTTCAAATTATTCAGACGTCTCAGTTTTTGCACCATGTGACCTGTCAGCGCTCGTTACAGCAGGCGAGAGGCTAAAGAGGTCTGAAGCGCTCGGGCCACTGTGGGTCTGACCGCCACCGAAACCGTTTGGATGTCCGTGAGTTCCGCCGATCACGCTTGTGTTCGAACATGAGTCGTGGTGAAACCTTCGGACTTTTCTTGAACACTTCCTTCAACAATTTATATTTAAACTCACTCCCTATCCAGCTGTGTTTGGACATTCCCTGGGACAAAGGTTGTTTCCGTATAAGAGCAGCAAACAGAGGAAGAGTAAAAACATCTCAAAAAACAGCGCTGAGAAATTTTATGATAATGTGCTCAACTGATACGAATCAGTTTCATTCCTTGGTAATGTGATTTTCGAGAAAAAGGAAGCCGCAAGAAGCATTTTCACAATTCAGCACCGTCATAATTCAGCGCTTTCTAATATGTTCCTGATTTATTTATGCATGTAGATGAAGATTGTGCTGTTGATTTCATTTTCTCCCTGAGATCAGCAAACACTTTGGTAATTTCTGGATTATTTATTTACCTCCTTCAATATTTATGCCCCCCCCCCTTCCCTCGCCTGTAATAGATATCAACCCACTTTTTTAGCTAATGGTTGAGGAGATCCTGGCAGAGCTCCGGTGGGAGAGAGAGAGGGAGCGCCTATTGGTCCGAACCGCGAGATGCTGAATCTTTAATCGCTTCACCTTTTGGCTAATTCATAATTCAGTGAAGTGAGAGTGAAGCGTTTAGCTTTCCCCGGCTACGGCCCGCTAAGTGAAATGGTGTGGAAAGTGTGAGGTCATTAACCTGTTACAGGTATGTTCTCTCCTAATATTGGGGATAATGTATTCCACCCAAGTGTGACAAAAAAAGGGAGAAGTCGTTCCCAGGTAGACGGCGGCGCGCCGCCTTTTTCAGAAAACTTCATTTCAGAACATTAAGTTATGAAAAGTTAATATGGTTTTTAATTAGGGGAGATATCCCTTCATATCTGGGCGAGATTTCCACTCGGCTGCGTGTGAGCCGATAGAGGAAGAGTACAAGATCATTGCCTCCTCCTCCTCCTCCTCCTGTGAGTACCACTGTGTTCATTTATAACACTTAAACGCTGGTTCCTCAACACTTTCTGTGCGACTGACCCTCAAATATTCACCTCATGATGAAATTAGACTCACACACACCTCAGAAAAATATCAGGATCCATCTGTGCTTCTTTGATTTTTCCTGATTAATTAATGACTGCTTTTTTTCCTTCTCTTTCATTTGTGCAGAATTCACTGGCTGCAGATAATTGTATCATCATAACATGGACGCATTGTTTTACAAAACTGTATTGATTCCAAGCATATGGTAATTAACAAATAAGCAACTGATGGGAAATTTGTCAGACGTCGCACATACAGTGTAGTGGAACACAATTAATTGCACTGAACAATACGTTCATTACATAAAATGTGCTTTTCCACATAGACTTCATTCCTCACGCACATGTTTATGCCAACAATCAGCCCCAAGATGACTTTCTCTTTCCATTTGCGCGTTGGCACGCACAACCGCCAGCCTTTCTTTCCTTTTATTTCCACATTAAATACATCAACGCTCAAACTGTGATTCTCTTCTGCATCACTTTATGTCTCAGCCTCACGCAGATAAAATGTAACGAAGCACAACTAAATGTTAAAACGCAGCGCTCCAATACATCAGCCCCATACAAAACGCTCCAGAGAGAAGTCTAATTGCGAATCGTTGCTGTCTGTTTATCCAGTATTATGAATTATTTTGTGTGTTTGCTCCTTTTTCTCCTGTAATCTGTGTGACACGGCCGCTCTAACCTCCCTTTATCTATATATGTATGATGGAATTATTGCACTTGAGTGTATGCTTTTGCATTCTCTCTCGCACACCTCCTGCATACATCTCAATACAGTTAATGTTTTCATGACGCTCCCTTTGACTCGGCCATAACTCCCGACGTTTATCGATCCCGCAGCCTCTGCTGAATTTATTTCTACAAGTCTATACAAATCTGTTTCTGTGCAGCCTATCGTACCAGAGGGGGTTAATGTATTATACAAAGTGTTCAGATCAGGGATTAGATTTTCCCCCCAATTCCATCAGTCAATTCTTGGTGTTCTCCAGGGCATTCATCATTTTGACAGTTGCAGATAAGGCAATTATTTTCCTCAAGCAAGTACAAAATGTAGACAAGTGCTTCTGTGACAGTGTGTCTGTTTGAGGGGCGAACACAAATATTATTCCACTAGTCACTGATGGCACATATTGCGTGCTACAAAGCAATATCCTTTGTAACACAAAGGAAACAGATGTTGTGAGCATTTCTGTGTCCTAATGCACTTCAGCGTTTTGACTTTGTACAGTGAATCGAGGCTCCAAACGTCGATTCAAAAACACGTCGACAAATGCTTTGTCGGCCTCGTTTCTGTACATAAGGTACAAGACAGGCTACAATAAATGGATTCTCTCCTTATTTTGCTGGGTCCAAAACTGAGAAAAATCCATGCATTTTTGTTTCTAATCTCACATGAGACCAAAATAGGAAACCGTGCATCTTTGGCAGCAACAATACAAGGAGGTTTCTTTCTCAAACCAAAGCAAAACTGTTGGTTTTACATAGTTTACGCCTGATATTCGTGTAAAATCAATGACCTGATTCTCCTCAGCTGCGATTCCTCAGCCAGACAACATACGTGTGTTGAGACGCGTCCCACACCGCATGGAGCTCATGAGCCGTCTGCGATCTCCCCTGCAAGCCCCTGGGGGGCAGCAGAAGACCTTCATTTCTACCGCCACAGCGCCTGCTTACTGCTGACTTACACCACTGTCACATAGTGCTGAGGCTCAAGTCAGGACACGATGCTGGCGGCTGATAAATCCTCTCCAAAAGACAAGAGTAAAGTTTTTCTCTCAGAAACCAACAAGAAAAGGACTTCCTGGAAACTTCAGTGTCTGTTGGAGTTCAGAAGTTCGCAGCAAAGTCAGCTTTGAATCCTGCCTCCTTTTTTAAATCCTCTGGATAAAGATTTTTCAGAATAATGGTTGAAAAGTACAAACAATAAATGAAAAAACATTTGTTGATTGATGCAAACCGACTGTGTTCCAGCAGGTTTTCAATAAAAATATCAACAGAAGGTTGCTAATAAGAACCAGCTGCTGATTTTCACTGTGAAAAAAGCGGAAATACCAGCAACATACTACAAGATGAAAAGCTGGAAAAAGAATTAAACCACAATTCTTTCACTACGCCAAATAAGAAGTCTGTTTTTGTACTTTGTTGGGCCAAGTAGGATGATATTACTTGGCTTAAGTTCAGGTTGTATAATGTAATTTACTTTGCTACTTTACAGGTACAAACAAGAGTACAGACAGTTACACCATTCAAATCATCAGATTAGCCATTTTGTAGCAAGAAAGTTCCTTTTAATGCACCTTATTGTTTGTTAAAGAAAACTGTCTAAAACTGACATTTATTTACAAATAAACTGAACTGGACGTCTGCAACACAATTTATTGTAATTGAAAGTAAATGATAATCCGAGTGACTTGCTGAAGATTACTTTGTAATTTTACTTTCGCTTCTTTCAGCAGAAGTACATTTACTACTATTGAGGTGGACCAATGTAACAGTACTTTAATGAAATCCTCAGTAAGTTGCATTTTGCTGATCTGATTGAATCCGACAGAGCACCCCAGTTGTCTGTGCAGACACAGAAGTCTCAGCGGATTACGCTCCTCATATAGCCTAATACCGCTCACATACGTACAATAAGTGTGTATTTGTCAGATTTTGAGTGGAAGGCGTTTGTTGACTGAACCTGGGAGGGGGGGGAGGGGGCAGCAGCGACCGAGCGGGAGGATGACGTGAGGCTGAGCTCAGGTCTGTCATCAGATCAAAGTGGGAACTTGCTCTCCACATCGCTGTCAGCACGTTTTAATGATGGCCGAGCCGCTCCTCCCTAAAACTTTCCCATACCGGGTGTGCGATGCGTTCATGGCTTAATCATTAACGCGCAGTTAATTCGTCCTGAGCAACATGAAGCTCAAACGACAAGGGGATTTTGGTAAAGGTCAACTCCTGACTCTAAAGAAGCAACACAGGAAGTGATGACCGACACTGGAACTTCAAGCCAACCTAATGTGAACATCTACATTTTTACCTTGTTTTCACTCATTTTGATGGGGTAAAAATTGATTTTGAGAGACAAAGAAACACGAAAACATGAAATAATGTAAATAATTGCAGCAATAAATACTGTGTCAGAAATTAAATGAGAGAGCAATGCAAACATAAGCATTCGGCCAAAGATAAAGAATAGTTGAAATATAAATTATGCTTTTTTTCACTGTAATTCGGTGAATGATAAACAGTATTTGAGTTTATGTCTTCAACTCTGAAACAAATGTAGTGATTCAATTGATTTTTCACACACTGACAATAGAAATAGGTAAACGTAAAATCCAAAAACACAATTCTGCTTATCTACTTCCATCCGTTACTCGTGGTTTTTAAAGCATTGCATGGTTAAATGCAAAAGGAGAGACAAAAATATGAAAAATCCACATCAAGTAAAACAAATTAGCTGCAGAGACAAAAATAAAGTGACTTTCTTTTGTGCGACAAACAACAGAAAATATGTCATTAGTCGACTGACAAAAGGTTTCATGAGGCTGTCTGAGCTGAGCTGCTCTGACAATAAATCAAACCCAGAAAGAAGGCCAAGGCCTTTATGGGGAGTGCCACCCATATATTGACTGCGCATCACAGCAGCCCTCGTGTTCCAGGCTGGATTATAAATCTCATTTCTAAAAGATATACGAGACTTTTGATGTGTAAGATCTGCCTCTTCTTGTAAGCAGCCATGTGCTTGTTTTTTTCCTTCCTTTTTTCCCCTCGAACTCACAGTCGATCACACTTTTACCCCCCGAAACAGATTTAAGCACACAAAATAAAATCCCCAACTTGTACAGTAATTGTGAGGAAAGCTACAGTGTTACAGGTTCCTTCAGCAGAAAATGTTTGTACCCGAAGTCAGCTTACCCTCTTTTTTTTGTCGTGTTGAGTGTCGTGCCCGTCTGTACGTCTGACAGGATGCATGGTGCATGTAATGAATGAAACGGCTGCTGTAGGCTTCTATAGGGCTGAAAAAGTAGTTTAAGCGAGCGGGAGAGAGAGAAAAAGAGAGAGAGGGGGAAAAAAAACGGATCAGTTAACAGATGAGGAGAGGAGAACTGAAGCTGAACCGGGGGATCATCCCCTTCAAACTATCCCAAAAGCAGACCCCCGTCCCAGCAGAAACTCACAGCGCTCAGCCTGCAGGGGCTTCAGTTTTAAAATCTCAAGAAATGACCTCCAAAATAGCCTGAAATTGAAAACCTTTATTCAACAGAATTTCAGACCTGTTGAAAATTCATTTTGGGGAGCATTTAAAGCATAAAATTATCTTTGTGCATTTATCTATCAAAGCACAAAGTGCTTTTATAGGTGCTACAAAGTGAAGGGATTGAGATCTCCTTATGTCGACACTCAGTAAAGAAACCCGGCGTGCTTGGAAAAGGAACTGAAAAGACAGAGTTTTGTCATCCCGATGATAAAAGCAAGTTAAACAGCTTCACCGTCTAATGTCTTCAACTCATTTGCTAAAGAAGCAAATGTCCAGTTTTTGTTGGACAGAAAAAGTTGACGGCTTCATAGGTTTCCATAGAGGTGAATTGTGCAAACGAATGATTGTTTAATTGAAAGTTACGATAAGACTTTAAATTTGCACAATTTGAATCCAGTTGTGAATAGAAACGTGCAGTTGTCCTTAGGTTTGATTCAGAATATGTACCTGCTGCTGTCTTTAAGTGTTCAAAAATGATTGTCTTGTCACAGCACATTTCCATCAAAATCTGTCAGGCTGATTTGTCAAACTGTCAACATTTCCAACAAACACTGTGGAGAACTGAGGAGGAATCAGAGTATTTAAGTGTCACTATCAACGTTTTAGTCACTGAGATGGCTCCTGCTGCAGTAAGAGTTTAACTATTAAATAGACATTAGGAGTTGTCACAATAAATCTGCAGGATGTACCACTGAACACCATCAAACACAAGAGAAACATTGTGGTTTTTTCACAGAACAAATATGTGAGGTTTCACCTGGTGTGTGGGTGGATTCGTCTCTCCGTCTCCATGAAGGCTCTGCAGCTTGCTTCTCTCTCCACAACTTCTGGAAACTTGTTTTTTTTTCTGTTGAGACAGGAACACGTTCCCACAACTAATGCTTCCACGTTGTCTTTTGCATAAGAAAACATATTTACATTTGCCCTGCATGGATTGTGCTGAAACTATTACAGTGTCTCGAGTGACTTATGGTGAGTTTACAGTCGTTGCTTTGGAGCACAGACACACACACAGACACACGCGCATTCAGAGAGAAACTAAACACAAGCACGCACGGAGATGACCACACACTCACACTCGCACACACAGACACACACCATCCTTCAGCGCCATTGATTCTATTTTGAATAGTGTATTTTCTCCTCCGTCTAGATAGTCTTGCTACTGCCCATGCTGTTAGTGCGCCAGGCGTTTTCAAACTCTTTACATCCATTACATTCCACTAGGTAAATACCTAATGCTGGAAACATTTGTCAATGTATGCGCCTGGCTGAACAGAATAGATTATTGGGGGCTGAGTAAAATACACTGCATTTCCAAGCAGCACTATGCCTGTGACATATTAAAAACTTCACACAACAGCCAGTGCAGTTTCCTCCCCGCACCAAGGCTGGTCATATTTCAGGGAAAGAAAGCTGGCAAACAATGGTGGACACAGAATAGGAGTGTCACTATTAATAACAACAGCAAGCAGGTAGGCAACCACCGCTCCTTTAGCAACAATGTACCATTCGTTGACCCTGTTTGGCTCTATTTTAAAACGAGAGACGCAATTAACATCACCGATCTTACTGAAACTGAAGGATGTTGTGGCCACATCATCGCTCAGCTGAATTACACTTTTCGTCTGCAGCCATTTATTAAATAAAAACGCTGCACTGGTAACTTTGGCTCAACTTTTCAACCATTTGTTAATTTTCTTTACAGGTTTTCCTGTTCTGCTTTGTAGCGCCGTCATGTTTAATCCTACTCATTCTCATTCTTAATGTGATTTTAGCTTTAAATGTGGGCTGCAAAATTTCAACGGTCTTTGAAATAAAACTTGCCCCGTCTTATACAGTCAGTGTTTTTGCTCTGTGTGTCGATTGACACTTTCTAACATGAGTCCTAAATGGCAGAAAAATGTCATGTTTCCTTCTTAAAACTCAGAACAAAGCAGAATGAGACCATGTTGCAGAGAGAAACACTGCCTTCCTTTTCTCATCTATTTTGATGGAGCCTATTATTGAAACCTTTCCAGCGTCTTCCCTGAATTACCACAACATTCACACAGGGATAACTGACTCATCTCAGTGTCTAAATACACCTAAATAGTAATAGGGGGAGAAAGGGACCAGTTTGAGTCCCATTAATTGGATTACCACTTCTCTAAAATGGCTGGTATGAATATGCATGGAGCTGTGGGACGTCTGTGAAATGTGAGTTACAGAGAACAAAATAGATTTTTTCTGTCACTGTCGAGCAGGAATCGGCTTAATTGTGACGCCTAAATTTGGAGCACACAGAGTTTCACGTCGGCTGAATAGAGACGCGTCTCAAAGCAGACTTGCTTTTCTTAGAATCAGTTACTTACTCCGAAATCTAAAAACTTACCGTGGTGGTAAAGTTAGACAATGGCTGGAACGTGTTGCCCACACTTCACATTCACAGTATTTTGTGGGCTTCTTAAATGCCGTGTAACTGTTTCATGAGAACAGTTGGCTAAATACTGGCTCATCTTGTCCAAAAACGGACAGTTTTATACCTGAATATACAACTAAAATCAAAAACACTCCAAGATATAATAAAGTCTATGAATTTGAATCTGCTCTATCGCAAAAAATTGTAAACAAATTCTCAACAGAATTGTCATTGCATTTAAAATTATGTTTATGAATGAGGTAGTTCAAATTTTCCTGAGAAATGTTGTTTCAGATCATCAAAAGTCTGCTCTCTATTCTGCTTTGATCATCGGTAATTAACAGAGAAAGGGACTCCTGCTGCAGAGCCTCTTCAACAGAGATATACAATAAAGAGCAGGCGCGGAGTGGACAGGGGTGATAGCGGCTCTCTTATTTGGGTGCGTTTCCATTCACTCCTTCAATATTCCATTCCAGGTTCTGCTTCACGGCTTCGTCTTTTGTGCAGCGCTGAATGGGAGGGCGCAGGAGCGTCTCTGCTTCCGTTAATTAGAGCTTTATGCAGCTTCCGCTCCTCGAGGAGTCAAAGTTTAAGAAGGGGAGAGAAGGGGAGAGGAGGAAAAAAGGAAAAGGAAAAAGAGAGAGAGAGAGAGAGAGAGAGAGACCCTCTGTTTGTTGCTCCAACCCCAGTCACCTATTGTCGCTTCAAAGACATTAAATGGTATGGTTTACAACTGCTCTGGCTGGAGGTGGCTGCTTTGTGCTGGAAAAAGAAAAGAACAAAAACAAGGATGCATCCCAGTTTTTTGGCAGTTTCAGAAACGTCCCATTTTTCTCAGTAAAAGAATCTCCCCCGTCCGACTCTGAAGTTCACAGTAAAACTAACGGGGACATTCCAAGGACTATTATATGCATACTGATTGTGCAGGAACCCCTACTTGTCTTTACACATGAAATGACCAATTGTTCGCGCAGGCTTAAGTGATGCACGAGGGTAAAAGAGAGAGAGAGAGAGAGAGAGAGAGAGAGAGAGAGAGAGAGAGAGAGAGAGAGAGAGAGAGAGAGAGAGA
>JASSRZ010000086.1:8147042-8178972 GCA_032164315.1 Malacoctenus gilli | reverse complement strand
AGAGAGAGAGAGAGAGAGAGAGAGAGAGAGAGAGAGAGAGAGAGAGAGAGAGAGAGAAGAAAAAAGTCCTGGGGTCTGTTATGACATGTGGCTATGGGTGTCCTTTTATACCTTGAGATTCCCTTTGCCTCATTAGTTAACACACTTTCTTAGTTTTGAACAATACCTTAGCTTGAGTTCTCCCAGCAGAAATCCCCCCGCTCAGTCGATATTTCCAGGGCCTGCAGCAGAGTTTCAGAGAGAGGGCCCTTTCCCCCCTGTCCTAACAGCTTTAATACTTGTAATTATCTCTTGCTGGGGGAGGCTGGAAATTGGATTAGGGTGGTGAGTCTCAGCTGAATGAATTACCTCCATCTCCCCACTTGGTGGGCCACACACTGATAAAGTGCGGAAAAACGGATTTGGATTCAGCCTTAGCATTCATGGCTTCCTTGTGGAAAAATGAAATTTTCCAACAGAAGGGGCCAGTGTGCCAGCAGTATCTGTCCACAGCATGTTTCATCTGCTCCTGCTCTTCTGGAAATGCAATTACCTGCGTTATCAGGGCCTAAATGGTGACAGTTTGGCAGGGGAGCAGTTCCACCTGCCAAAGGCATCATTCCACACTGTTTTTGTTGCATTCGCTATTCTCTCAGTTCAAAACTATACCCTCTTATATTTCCACCTGTCACAACTACAACAATTAGTTGATTTGTTTACTGCAAAGTGCATAAAACATCGATGTAAAGACACATGTAACTGCAGCTTTGATTACTTTAGTGTACCTCTCACAAACAGCACTTTTGTCCTTCTTCAAAAAATGTTGTTTAAAGTTCAGTAAAGTGCAAAAGTTAGAAATATTTTTATAGGCTGCAGCCGTTTAAATCTGAGAGTCGCTCAAATATATAAGTGAGGAACAGCCAACAAGCCTGCACAGCTGTACCTTCTCGTGAATGACAGCACAGCACTGGCTGAGATTAAATTATTTACCAACATCAATTCAGCAAATGTTCTACATGTGTCGTTTCTCTCAGGAGAACAAGCGAGCCCCTCTCAGAGGGTCTGTAAAATCAATAAGTGGGAAGGCATGTCGCCGTTTATCTCACGCATCTCACGGAATATGAAGCCGGCAGATAAACTGCTGAATTTTGTCCGATTCGTTAGTGCGAGCAAAAGTGTCAATGTCATGTTCTGTGTGTTTTTTTCCTGATAAATAGCCTGAAATTGGGATTTTATTACAAATCATCAAACACTTTCCTAAACGAAGCCAAAATTACCTCAGACTAAGCCGAACTAAAGAGATAACACTCTGAGGAGAAGTTGAAAGACTTTCACTTAAATTAAAATGGGGCCAACTTTGCCCCCCCCCCCCCCCGTAGTTCATTAAGCAGTGGTTTAAATTCGGTTTCATATTTAATTTCCCGCTGTGTCATTGTAAGGAATCAGATCAAACAGAGGACAAACTAGCCCTACACACCCAGCGCTCGCTATCAGACGCCCCCCTTGTCTTTTCCACTTCCCATTCTTTTAACCCCCCACTGAGGACAATCCTTGAAGGTAGATAAAAAGAACAACAAAAGATAATTAAATCTAAAAAAGGAGGGAAAAATCTCTGCTTTCTCACTCAAACAGTTGGGGATAGATTTCAGCACAGTAAGGGTTTGGCTAATTTATACAATGGCCTGATGGGAAGTCCTTTAACTCTTGCGCTCTTCCCTGAGACGTGGATGGAGAAAGGGAATATTGCACTTCCCTGTTGTTGCTACATGTGACTATTTTTACTGTTGCACCTTATCAGTCCTGCCAGCACAAATAAAGCACGCCGTATTTGCATTTGTCCAACGGCAGGAGAAATTTGTAATAATTCAAAGATTATCAATTTACAGCGGTGGCGTTATCGGGCAAGGGGGGGGGGGGAGCGGGGGACCGCTGTGACGGGTCTTGTTGTTCCAACTCAAACCTGCATCCCATCGGTGACAAATCTAAAATTATAATACAGTAATGCTTCACATGGACCCAGCTATTTAGGCGTGAATTTAATATTCATTGCTTTTGCAGCTTGGTTGGTTTTAGGGTGCTATCACCCTTATCCACCCTCCTCCCAACCCCACCCACTCCCAGCATCGCTGCCATCTACACTGCTATATCCACCAAACAGGAGCAAACAGCAGTCACTGGGACAGACGTGCAAACACACATGCCGCCGTCTCTTTGTCCCTCCCTCCTTCAGTCATTCTCCCCGTTCGCTTTCTCCGGCTGCCTCTCTCTGTCCCCCATCACTCTCCCTGTCCTTGTTTTTGATCTTCAAACGCTGGTAGGGATAATGACTACAAATCAGGGATGAAGGTGAGTGATCACAATGTGGCCCACCCATCCCAGCTGGCCTTTTTACTCCCCTCGTATGATGCATCTTCCTGACTCTTTTTGAGAACCCGCTGAACTGCACCGTAAGGGTTTCATATGTGGCGTCGCAGCGGGCCGCGCGGAGCCGGATGGCTTCACGGCATTTGAGGTGTCCTGAAGGCTCTCCCGACTCAAGCCTGGAAACAAAGATCGAGAGCAAATTTTGAAAAAAAGCAACCACATATTTGGATTAACATTGAAGTTAACGTGCAGCTAAGTGAGCAGGAAAGGAGGAAATAGTGCATGGGACTGAAAAGGTATTGACTTTTCAACAAAGAATCAGTTACTAGTGCATGACTGCCAAATAAAATGGGGCTACAGTCGCCCAACATAGTGCTTCATTCAGTACAAAATAACAATAATTTTGCAAAATTACCACAACTGAGCATTTAGCACTTGAAACAGTGCAACGTAACGATGACAACTTTCCAAACAAAGCAAAGGAGAAGCTGCACGCTGCCTGCACAGAAGAAAGGATGCCCTTCATATAAACCTGCTCTGCAATGACACTAGATGTCCAATCGTATGAGTCTGATGGAGTACGCGGCAACTTAAAGATCGCCGTCCTGTTTAGACATCAAATTTAAAAGTGTCCTAGCACCAGGAGTCCTATCCTTTCACATCATAAGTTCCTAATGGGCAGTTTAGATGATTCATGCCAATCAAACATCTGTTCTGCATTTCCCCCTGTCAAGAGGAGCACCTGTTGACCTCTGCCTGACCTCCACCGATGAGCAACGCGCCGGGAGAGAGGGACTCCGGTTTCCTGTTGCAGGCAGGGGAACAGAAAAGACCAGGAAGAGGTGGTTTTTATGACCACTGTTTACCTTGGTGGAGGCCTGCCTCTTTTCCCCCTCCTTTTCTTTTTTTTCCCCTTAATGTGCCCAGCAAAAAAATGTTTCACTAGGGAGCAGGAGGTGAAATTTTTCTCATCCAAATGGATGGCAATTTCCCACCATTTAGCACCTGAAGGTAATTAGCTTGAAGAGATTGCGGAGTGAGAAACACGTTCATGGAACATTAACTCTCGTACATTCTCCAGTTGCAGAGAATTAATAGGAAAGATTAAAGTTTAAAGAGAGCAAATGCCATTACCACACAAACCACCTCTCTGTGGCACCATCTTGGGCTAACTTTTCCCCCTCTTCATAATAAGTCTGTATTTCATGATGGCATCAGGCTCTGGATTACAATAGCAGGTAATAAGTGGTGGAAATGAGACAGTTCTGCAGGTTTGCAGCGCCGTTGTATATGAGACAACCGAGAGCCTCAATAGCCCGCAGCTTCATTTTTCTCCATAACAGCTTGCCGCTTGCCTCCTCCACCCGCAGACGCAATATGCTGATGCCCCTTTTTCTCTCAGCCGCATGTTGGGCAAACGTAAACGCAAGCCTCAGTTTAATACAATACTCAACAATCAGTTATTAACACAAATAGCAGGACTTAATTGCAAACATTTCGAGTGCAAACAGTGTCAGAAAAGCGAGCGTTGGAGCTTGGCGTTGGCGCCCGTGCGTGTGTTTGTTCTCCTTATGGTATCCAAGTTAGCGACAGTGATGCGGCGTGTGTTTTAAAGACGACAAAACCACACAATAAATCTTACCTTCCGATTTAAGAGCCGAAAGAAATTAAATTGAGACATGGTGGAATTTATTGCCCAGAAAATCCCATTCTACTATCTGATTCGAAAAGTCCAGTCCTCCAAGCTCTAGAAAATCTATTTTCCACATTTTAATACCCTGCATAACAGTCCTCATAATTCATTCGAGTGTGTTAAGCACAGTTTTATTAGATCTGAAACAAATTTTGGTGGGGGATCCTATAGGCCATTAACCATGGAGTAATTTTATCCTTGTTTCCTTAATGATGCCATAATGGCGAGTGAATTTCTTAACTAAAGACCAAAGAACATTTTGAAGGTCAGCTTCATCTGCAGAGTCCTTCATGCGCTTCTCTGAGAGATTGGAAAAGTCGGGAGATTTTTGAGGAGTCATTAATAACGCTAAAGCTGAAGGCCTATTTGCGTTCTCGCTTTCTACCTTTTAATGTTACTACTTCTCTTTCTCTCCTCTCTTTTCCCCCCCGCTTCCCTCTGTTTTGCAGTCTCTCTCATGCAGAAAGAATGGAGTGCTGATTGAGAGGGTAAAAATGGCAGCGCGGTGGCATACAGATCCCAGATGTGGTGCCTCAATAATTTAAATTTTATGCCTTTGTTATCACTTTAATCATTTTCTTTATTCGTTTCCTTACAGTGATCGGAGAAGCAGTTGATAGGCCGAAATGCCCTGGGAACAATTTTTATTTGGTGTGTGGTGCAAAGTCTAATTAGAATTAGAATTTTGCTGAGCCTTGAAATGGTCGGTACTTTATCCTGATCGCCTTAGATATTGTTCGAAGTCAGTCATTTGTCATAGCCGAGCATGCTGGGAAGGCTGCCGCTAATCAAGGCTCCATCTCCTTCTACTCCTTTTCTGCTGCCATTGCACCTCTGTCCAAATAAATGCTGTTAGGTAAGGATGAATGCAGGGTTGGCTCTGACACCGGATCCCGCAGAGGCTCCGTGATGCAGCTCTTGAGCCACGCTTAAACAGACCAACGTTGGAGCGAATGAGGATTCCTTGAAGTTTGCGTCACCTCTTGCTCTCATCAAACGCTGAAAGTCATCACAAAAGCTCTCTTGCGATCCCTCAAAAGCCGTTGTTTCAACTTTTTTAAGTCTTCTCACCTCGTTTACTTCATTGAGCATCATCTCTGCAAGCTCGCCAGGCCTTCCTGTAGGTTTTCCCCATAAAATGACACACCTCTGAGGATTGCTGCGCCCCCCCCCCCTCCCCTGAAGATGAGCCACATAAATAAATTAGAGGCAGGGACAAAGGAGCGTTCACAACCGTGTAGAACCTCACAGCTAGAGGCCATGAGTAGTGGCGGGGCTTTTTTTTGTCACCGTCTGTCAGGGATGGAGGAGTATTTCCCTGAGAAAGCGCACAAGCATTTCATCCAGCAGGTGAGTCCAGGGTCTTTTCGAGAAATTGAAGCTGACAAGCCTGAACATTCAGAAATGTACCAATAAATGGCTTTTATGCAGACGTATCCCGACGCCTTGGTGGCGCGCGCCGTCAGGGCCTGAGCCGCCGCTCACCAGTGTCAGGTTGAGTGAAGCTGTCAGAGCGGGAGAAAACCACGTCCGAAACGGGGCTCCGCAGAGAAGCATCCGTCAGCGCTCCAGAGAAATGGCCACTGCCGCTTCAGTAGATCACCCTGCATCTGTCTGACCTCTGTGCATCAGCTTAAACACGCTAAGAACACAGAATTATTCATAAAAAACAGACACTTGTGTGAATAAATTGCAATTCGATTGCACTTTTTTCTATATTGCCATGTTAAAAAGAGCCTAAAAAATGGCTCTAGTCAATGCAAATACATTCATACGTCCAATATCAGTCTCACAAGGTCTGCTTTGTTCAGATCAGTTCTACATGAGGAATTGCCTGGAAGCCACAGCCTCCCCTGGGCTCCGTTCCTCCCAATGTTCAGAAATTACCTTTGGTGGAGAAAAGACCTAACGTGGCAAAATGTGCCTTTAATAGCCAGAGACGGCTTTTTTTTCCTTCCCTTTTTCTGCAACAAGTTTAATTGGAGAGAAGCAGAATTCACTTTGAGCGGGCGGAAGAAAAAAAAAATAAATCGGCGTGACAAGATGATCGATTACCTGTAACTCCACCTGACACAGAAATTAGGGTTTTTTAATGATGGGCTGCCTCTTCTTGGACATGAAATTCAAATGCTCTCCCAAAGTCTACCTTCAGCCATCACTTGTCTCGCGCGCTTGTACGCTCCAAACGCAGGCACTTTGTCTTTGTCACCGGAGAAAGGACATTGTTATTACCGACATGCCTTTGTATTAACCGATTTCATTCCTCTACAAGTAACATCTCATTGGTTTTACCAAACGCTGCTGGCTCACATTCGGACCGCTGTTGTGAATTTTGCCACAAAATACGTCTTTTATTTTGTTTTTATGTTTGTTTATTCCTCAGAAGGTTATCCAACAATATGCTGCAAAAAGTACTATTGAAAAAAATCAGACATCGTGTGGTTTTTTTCAAAGTAAAACAACTAACTGCGGCGCAGTGCCGACAGTACAGAATC
Organism: Malacoctenus gilli; assembly: GCA_032164315.1. Classification (NCBI taxonomy): domain Eukaryota; kingdom Metazoa; phylum Chordata; class Actinopteri; order Blenniiformes; family Labrisomidae; genus Malacoctenus; species Malacoctenus gilli. Next base: position 8,172,441 of record JASSRZ010000086.1, on the reverse strand, counting down.
AGTGATCAGCCGCGGCCCTTTCCGTCCTATGTATTTAATATATTTTGACACTAAAATAACCATCCATGAAGGGGCACTCATTTACAGATCATAAAATCCACATATTTCTCATTTATGACCGCAAGATCTGCTTAATGTGACACTTTTCTTGATCAAATTATAAGATGAAGTGTGTCAAAGGAGTTGTGAAGCTCGAAAGGCAGGAGGAGGGGTGGGGGGGGGGTGGAGGAGGTGGTGATGACGGTGTTGGAGGAGGGGAAGGTGAGGTGTTTGCGGCTCAGTCGTCTGTGAGAGTAGCGATGCAGCTCCCAGCCGGCTGTCCACATGGCTGGAGGTATTGATCCAGTTATCATTGCTAGATCATCACTATATAGACTCAGCAGCACCGAGCTGCCGGGACGCCGGCCGACTTGAGTGGCGACAAACGCGTGAAGTGAGGGACCGTCTGCCAAAAACAACAACAAAAATAAGGTCGCGTGCTGTGGCTTGAATTTAAAATGGAAAAAGAAAGAATCCATTCAACATCATTCAGAATATAAACGTGTATGAAACGTATGAAATTTCTCACAAAAAGCCAAACTTGTTGGCTTGAAAATTTTAACCTTTATGGGCAACAAGTTCAAATGTTGAAGGTTGAATGAAGAGAATTAACTGCCCTTCTCTCGAGATATGGCAACACTTTTTTGTGACATTTTTTTAATAGAATAAACATCAAATTTGTCATTTTTATAAAAACAAATGACAAATGTTGAGCACAACAATTTTTCAATCCCCTTTGTGATTTTTATGGACTTCTAATTGTTAGTTTGGGAGAAATTTGAGAAAATTATTCTGAAAATAACAGTTTGTTAAAAAAAGGGATTGTTTAAAAAATGACAGTTTACTGTTGTAATGTTGAGTTTGAAGGTTCTCTGCGAAGTTTTGTTGTTACAAACATCCTTATGAAACAAATTCGCCAACTCTGGCTTTTCAAAATAGAATTTTCTGTTGTGAATCCATTGCAAACGCTACGTTTTACCTGGACGCTCTATGCTGCAACACCAGGTTTTGTGGCTTTAAATACTTTAATTATAGTCCCAAAAACAAACCCAGCGAGAGTCCCAGTTTGCACTCATTAGTGCCTTCAGGCCGTCGCTGAGGAAAATAAACCTTAAATTTGCCGGAGTCGAGCCAACGAACTCCCCACTCAGGTTAAAAAATAGTCCGGCGCTTGAGATATGTCACCCTGGGAGGCCTGCACACAATTGGCTGCGGCGTCTACAAAACAAATGCATCAAGCCTCCTATTTTTACCGTCTGCAAGTATCCAAACAACAGCAGCGGCGAGCCCTCGAACATGCGACGCTCCCATAGACAAACGCTCTGAGAGTAAAGACAGAACACGCAATAAGGGAAGCAAATTGCCCAGGACATGCGAGGTATGGCTCCCCGAGAGCCGGGGCCATAAAACCCACCTCACCTCACTGAGTTATATGCTAAAGCCCAGATATTTCATTTGCTTGATCACTTTGCCTCATCATAATCACTTTTATACAGATTTATTGCGGCGTGGGTCACAGTGCAGTGGAGGTGCAGCATTCTCCAGCTGTTTATGCCTCCTAAGAGCTTTCTGCTCACCCGCCTCACATGGTCTTTGTCTTATTTAGAACGAAGAAAATGTGAAATATGACAGGCGATAGTGCCCTCATTTGTTCTGTAGATTGCCTCACACACACCTCCCCACATGTCGGTGCCAGTCTCGGTCTACCAGCGGCTCCCCATTTCTCCCCCCCCCCCACCCGGTCCACGAGAGGACCACCCCCCCTCCCCAGCCCCGCTTCCACACCACTGCCCCCGCTGCTCCTCCAGCAGTCCCAAGTGTTGTGTTGTCCCTGGCCTCCACGGTGAGGAGGAGGTGGGCACAGGGCCGTGGAGCACAACCGCCACCACCGGCATCGCCTCTGAAGGATAATGCTGTTTATTGCATTTGTCAGGCGTACGCGGCAATGCTTTGTAAGTCTATTGCCCACTTACTGCCATGTACTTTAAGCCGGCACTGATGTGCCTCCTTTGTGTGGTTCTGCTTGTGCTATTTGGCAAATTGACTCATGGCTGAAGGTTGGACACGGAGCTGAGAAGCATTATAGCGTTTTACATTCGCCCACTCTTTGTCCCTCTCTGCACCGTCTTTTCATCCTAAATAATTCCTCTTTTTGTGTCCCGCACTTCTTTTTCCTCCTTTCATTCAAGGAGGTAAAGACGGATGATTCAAAATAAGTAATTCTATTAAATGTTGTTTTTTTTTTAACCCAGGGGAGCTTCCAGTATGCAAGTCCCTGTGTAACATTATTGATGAGATCATTATTATGTATAGGATCCCTCAGTGAATAATAACCCATTATCTTTCATTTTTCCTGTTTTTGTCAGTAGATGTTGGAAAGGTTAGGCAATTTGTTTTAATGTTAAAACTGTCAGGCACTTACACAGCCATGTCTTGGTTCCCAATGCATTCTGCACTTGGGGCCATGATTGGTTTTAAAGCAGACTACGTCTTTGAACAAGCCCCCCCACCCCCCACCCCCCCACCCCTCCACAAACCTCCAGCGCAGCGCTCCCTGCTCGGGTCTTTTTCTCTTTTTGATCGACTCGACTCTGGGGCCGCGTTAGGACAGAAACAGTTGGGCTCGTTTGAAGTCATTCAAATTTGACCTATTCTAAATACAACGAGAACGCTCTGATGTTGAAGTCTTCATTTTTAATCCTGCAGCGTTACAAAACAGAAGGCGGCTTGATAGTGATATAAATATAGTCCCACCCATAGACAAAGGAAGAGGAGGGGGAAAAAAATGCTCTGAACGCTTCAGTGCATTTAAATTTATACAAACTCTCTCCTTGACAGTGATGAATGTTACACTGTATTCTACAATATGTTTAATGCATAGGCCTGTTAAGTTAAGTTTTCGATTCCAGCGCGGTGCAGCCGAGTCACCTCTATGGTTTACCAGATAATATTACCAGAGCCACAACAAGAAAACATCAGTCAATATCTGCACGGATGTTTCTATTGTGTAGATTATGCACGTGATGGCTGACGGACTCAAACCAAAATACACTCTCATCATAAGAAATTGGAATGATGATGAGCCTGTTTTATGACACAAAGGTGCAATTCAATAAGACTGTGACATGTAAAAATGGGATTTTATCCACTGTTTGTTCGACTGCCGCAATTGTATCTAAATGGAAAATGCTTGTGTGAAGCAGAGGTGCAGAGAAAGTTATAAAAATCACTTTAAAACTGTAAAAACTGGAACTTTATAACTATAAATGATTAAAAAATTAGCATTTTCACCTAATTAATAGAGGAATACCTTTTTAAAAAAGACAAATTATAGCCATTTTTTAATGTGACTGCTATCTTTTCAGAATTAATCCAAGCAGTTTATACCTGAAACATGAATTATTCTTGCAATAACTTGCATTAAGGTCTAACTTTAGCTGTTTGTACCGCTTAGAATAATCCATTGATCACATCTGTGTTTGATCCCATGTTTTGCAAAGAGGAACATGGAATCAGAAATCAGCGATGGCTTCACAAAGAGCCCCCATTTGTTTCCGTGCGTACGAATTCATGAATTTTTTAACGCAAAAGAGCGAATTTGTAAACATTCTGACAGGTCATCTGCATCATGGCGGCAGCTTGGATAAACTGAAATGCAGTTGTTGTAACACATTGTCGGTGTGTCTGCTCAGGTACCATGCATGAAACATCAGCAATGAATGTTTGTATAAAGACAGAGAGAGGACGAGAGAGAGAGAGAGAGAGAGAGAGAGAGAGAGAGAGAGAGAAAGGCGGGGGGGGGCGACTTATCAGTTCACACAATACATAGTCACTCAGGCAAGGCTTATAGATTCAGGGGAATGGATTCCATGTCAGGATATCACACTTACTGAACCTTTAGAGTGTGGCACCTTGTATCCAGTCCTGACTTGACGTTGACACAAATACTCCGTGGGCCATATAAAATCACCTCCACAGACACTGTTTTACAGACGACCCGTGACCACAAAAGAGCACAGGAGAGGTCAATTAATTAGATCCTGAGTAATAAAATCCGCCGAATGAGAGCGTGATGAGCAACATGTCTGGAAGTCCAAGTTAACAACCAAGTTTTATGACCTTGATATGGAACCAATATAACTCCACATTGGTAGTGTAAATACAATTAAGCGTGGATTGTGCAATTAAGTAAAACCTTTACAGGTGTTTTGATTTGGGTACTGAAGGGGGGAAAAAAGAGCGGGGATATCCTGCAAAGTTTTTTGTGATGGCAAACTTGAAGGTGACAGCAGTAAGTGAAGTTTTACGAGATTACACAGATGTAATTTATAGCATATTCAAAGAAAGGGGGCTGTCGTAAACGCGGGAGGTGATTGCGCAGTGACCTCTCGACGAGCAGATGGAACGATAACCACCGATTGGTGTTTTCCTGTTGCGGTGTGGTAATTTACCAAGAAAACTCCGGCAACTTGCATCCCGGGAACAGCATTTGAATGGCTACACAATGAGCTGGAGTTTGTGGTCCAATCCAATTCAGACACGGTGGTCGGAGTGCAAAGGTACGATGTTCTGCTGCTCCCTGCTCATGAGCTCGCTTGCTTGGTTTAATACGTACGCCAGTGAGAAGTAATACTTGTCGGATCTCTTTTAATGAGTGCACTGGTTCTCGACAGCACACGGAGGTAATTCTTTACATTAACCTCTTGAAATAACATGTGAAATGGCGGCTTTTCCCCTCCTGAGGTCATTCAGGGTAAAATCTATCCTTTAAGAGAGCAGCGACTTCCTATTGAACACTACAGATCACCTTTGAGTCCCATTCCAGCAGCAAACTCCACCAACTTAGTGATAAAAACGCCAAATCTGATTGTTTTGTTGTTTCCTTGCGAGGGCCCATTCTTTGTTTCCGCATGTACCGGTGTGGCAATGATACCTCAACACACTGTTGAAGCAGCAAACCACAGCAGCGTTATATTCCTTCTTTAGTTTTATGAGCCATACACAGAGGCAGGGTGATGTAAGGGCTGCTGAACCCTTCAGACTAGAGTAAAGACTGTAATATGTAAACAAAGCTGCTCGTAGGCACACTGATTTACAATCCTCCCTCCTTACCTAAGAGCACAAGTCCTGCTCCCTGCTGAATTGGTTGCACAGCTTTAGTGACGGTATGAGCTCCGCTGCATTTTACCCCTCACCAGTTTTTATGGCAACTTTGCAACTTCTGACTCGATGCGATTGCGCCGGCAAAATATGCCGATTCCCCCCCCCCCCCCCTTCTTCTTTCCTCCCACCACACCCGTGTGAGCGCAGATCCCACCGCCGCCACCGCCCTCCACTCCTGTTGTCAGAGATCAAGCACATCCTCAGACTCTTGATACGCCATCTGTATCTTCACCCCTCCTTGAGATTAACTAAGGTGGGGTAACCAAGCCGCGAAAGGTTTTTAACATCTGCGCTGGGCTGCTGTAAGTGATACTGAGGAGTTATAATTAAAGGTTCCGACTGAGGGAACAGTGTTTAATGCGGAGCACCCCTCTGCTATCCATCTGAAGTAATGGGGTGCAATGCAAGCACCCGACTGCCACTCCCCAGGCCCCGTCTCCCGCTCTCATCTTTACCCCACCTCTGATGGATGGGGAGGACCGGGGGCCAACTCCACAACGACTCTCCGACTGATCGCCGAGCGCGGATCCCGCCCTCTCTTGCCTTTTGGCTTTCTTCTCATTTCGCCGGCGTTGTGCACGCAAGCGCCGCCGCGTGTGAGCGATTGGCTGGAAGGATGACTGTTTCCAGATTGCGCCGCGACTTAATTGCGGGAACGTGATGGCGGCGGGGACGATCCGAAGGAGTCGGGATGACGAATACCGCCGGCGCCGACTTTCAGCGGGTTGACCTTTCCCAATGATAGCGAAAGAAAAATAAACGTCATAATGCAGGATAAATCAAGCGCACATCATTGCATTAACATAAAGACGGGCTCTTGGGTTTGATGGAGCCTGGAGATGATGTCTGTGATAAACATGAGCTCCTTATATGAACATAATGCCCTCCAATGATGTACACACTAACCTGCACGCAATAAGGCGCCTGTGTGATTACAATGAGGCATTCTCTCGCACGACAACAGATGTAGCGTTCAGGCTTGGTTTAAAGGGGCGTTCACACTGATGTATCCTATAATGGAGGCTAACATCCAGCTAAAAACATTCCACATTCCTTAATGTGGCTTTTATCCGTTTCCCCCCCGATTCCTCACTCTGGGAAGAGAACAAGGTCCTTCGATTGCTCCGAACAGTGTCCCTCATTTTTCATGTCCGTGCCAGAAAATCAGTTGTGACAGGTAAATTCTGACAGCACAGAAAATCTAGCCTTGGCCATTAGAGTTAATATTATGTTTCTTTGGCAATCCCTCATCATTTTTGGGCCTCATTGACTATTTTTCTTTATAAGATATTAAGTATTCAAACCTCATTTACATCCTTATTTTTCAATTTGCTGCCGCAGTAGTTTAATTTATTCCATATAATTTCTTTTTCTGAGAGGGACATTAATCATTGCCTGTTCCTTTTAGTGCCTCTGGGACTTTTTTCTTTTTTTTTTCTAAATCAATAAAATAAAGACTCTTCCTTTGCTGAATATGATAAAACATTTCGCCAAGGGATATCAGTGTCCTAGCCAGGCAGCTTCCTCCTTCGTGTTTTATTCATTTTGAGCTTTCCAGGCTTGTTTATTTATCCGTCGGCCTCGTGCCGCCACTTGTCACGAGCGGTACAAGACGGAGAGGTCAGTCCATCCGGTTACAACGAAAAGAAAAAAAGAGGTGAAAGTGCAGCGAGTCGTTTTATCATTGCTGAAGAGTGGCCTTCCCCTTGATCATCTTCATGAGACCCCACGTGATTCCCCCTTTTTTCTTTTCATTTTTAATAGCTGATGTGGGATAGTCAAGTGTGAAGAAGGGGGAGGTTGTTATAGAAATTTAACTATCCTTTACAAATTGATTCACACTTCACCAGCGCACAAGGTCCAGTAGGTAAATTACCAGGAGGACACAATCTTAATTCTCTGCCTCTGTGGCATTACTGCTGTGTCCGGAGATGATCACAGCATTAGCCCGTGTATATAGCCGCGGACCAGCCTCGCCACAGGCGTGCTGGGAATGTGCAACCACAACTGTTCGATGTGATTCAACACGTTTCTTGAACGTAAACCAAAAACTTCATTAACAGAGACAAAACGTAGTTTTGTTTGCTTGTTCCCGAACAACAATATTGTCTCGCAACTCATCGAAAGCTTCTGAAAAACACGTGAAACGGTCACAACAAACCCTGGAGTTTTCCATGTGTACAGCTAAATGGATGGCGGGGTCTTACTTTAAATGGTCGCCCCCCTCATCGTCAAACTGCTCATTAGTATGAAGCCTTAATCTATATTAAATTATTATAAAAATGGTCGTCCAAAAGGGTTCAAGTCAGCGTTTTCCAAACATCCACTCCTAATGACATCATTCTTCTGCTGTCATTAAGGATATTAAAAATTCATTAAGAAGAAAAGTACTGCTGAGTGGTAACAAATCAGTGAGCATTTCCCCTTCAAGACTAAAGAGTGAAGTGAAGTGCCAAAGTTTGAGGTGTATTTTTTAAAACTACTGACAAAATGCGGCAAGAGTTTTTCGAAGCGCCGCCATAGACGTCGCGCATGGCTGTCAAATGAACCATGTTTGATTTGATGAAGCGCAAACGTAACCGGAGTCGTTTCCAGTCAGCCGCCGTGTCTGGATGTAAAACTGAAAGGACAGATTTAAAGGCCATTTTATATGCGTAAATCTTGGAGATAGCAAAGTGACAAACAAGCCTGAATGAACCAAAAAAGGGGACATTTGTAATCTTTCTCATATTTGTACACTGAAAACTCTCTCCTCACTACACATACTGACATGAATGACATGTTTTTAGTATTTCAGTCATCTTAATTCTTCGCATATTCAAAATAAATCAATTTGAGTCTAAAACCACATCAGAAACAAAATCAGCATCTCACTGGATCGCTTATTTGAGTTTTTTGGTCACCTTATTAATCACTGGGCGACTCTTTCTCAAGCTGAGCTCCAGCAGAGCTGCTCACATCCTTTGCTTTGCGGTGTTTCAGAGCCTGATACCTGCCCATAATGTGTTTGTACTTTACATCTCGCAGTACTTAACATTTGCACTCCATTTTGTCGGTCAGGGCCCAGTGAGTATGTACAACAATTTCATTTATGCTATAGGGTTCTCGCAGCATTTTAATGGTTTCGACTGGATACACATCTCGTCGGATGTATACTGTATACACAGCGCGCTGGGTTTTATCGATGTAAGCCGGTGTTTGGAGCCACCACGGCCCATTGCTCTATCAAGTTTCCTATCAAGACGCTGAAGCCTCGGCGCTCCTTGCTGGCCTGTCCAATTCATCCGAGTAAAACAAGCAAAGTCTTCGACCACTTCAGCGTCTCGGCCAATAATACTGCGCCATTAAACTTCATCCAGAGGACCAGTGGCCGCAGCAGTGAAGCTTCTTCACAATATCCACTGACGTCAGGTAGCAGAAAAGATTGTTCGCTGTATTTAGATGCTGAAGAATTACTTCAATCATAATGCTTGTACTTAGAATTTTTAAAATAGATTAATTAGTATTTCAGCACTTTTATTTTTGAAGCCTTTTCAGTTGGAGAATTTCATTTCTGTACCTGCACTCACAGCCTCGCAAGCAGGAGGAAAAAAATGGCCCGCAAGAAAAAGAGAAAAAAGACAAAGTCATGTCGGCTCACATCCAAAGTTCGTGGCATTCATTTCAAATATGTGAAATGAAGAAGGAGGTAACGACAGAGCGTGAGAGGCGAGCGCTGGCCGGCTCGGCGGGACGCGCGTGGACACTGGAGGAGGAGGTGGCGAAGCGCAGGAGTGATAATGCTGATGAGATCTTAGCAGGGCCATCTGATTTCAGTGTGAATTAGAGTTAAAGAGAGCTCCCTGCTGGGCTCATACTTAGGACAATCTCCCTCACTCCCAGACATTCATTGTTAATATGACATTCCCTGTGATCCCGGCTAATAACACTCTCAGAGGGTGGGGTCTTTTATGAGTGTGGGGGGGGGGACAGACAGTTATTCTGCCTTTTGCTTAATGTTTATCTCTCGGGAATTGCACAGTGGCACGGCACACAGTGATACGATCTCTTTTAATTCTCTTTCTGGTCTGTTTACACTGAGAGAAAGAGCGAAAGAAATCAGGGAGGCGGGTGGGGTGGGGGGGTGTGGGGGTCTCCTCAGCAGAGACGCACAGCCACATCCAGCCTACAGCGGCTAATGCATCAGAGCCATTTTATTCTGATTGGAAAACTAATAAACAAACCATTGATCCTAATGTGAAACGAGTCCCAACATCAGGAAGCGGAGGGGGGGTGAGGGGTAGGGTGGAGGGTGGGGGTGTGTGTGTGGGGGGGGTTCTTCACTTACAAATCTGACACAACACACGTGGGAGACCTGCATGATCACCTGTGACTTAAATCCCTCCGACTCAGGCGGGCTCTAATTAAGGCCTAAGCCTGCAGGATAGTCAGAGGTTCTCCCATTTCTTTTTCTTCACAATTTCAGTAAATATATTATTGAATCACATTATCTGTTTTTGCTGGGGTCCCATTACTCACGGGGAGCAATCTGTAATGATAGTCTATCATCAACGTGGTGGGTCGCGTTGCACCATTGATTATAATCTTCCAAACAGCTTTTATGTTTATGAGAAATCACCCTAAGAGCAGCCTGCATCGTATTTCCACTATCTGCTTCATGCAATTATACATTTTAGTCCAATTGCAGATGGAAAAAAGAAAAAAAACTTGCTATTGATCAAGGTGTGTGGAGGAGACACGCGTGTGGCCTGTGTGGTTATTCCGGCTTTCTATTGTCTGTGGAGGAACAAATATGGCAGAGGTGAAAATCCATCAGAGCTGACAGGTCCTTTACACACCAAACATCAGACTGCTTTGGGTTGAAGCCTTTCGTCCTCGATGTCCAACGAGCAGTCTGTGATATCGCACGGCAAATTTTTGCCGTCCGGCAGCAAAAAAAGCAACTAGTTTAGTGACTGGAATCAGGAAGTTGTGGTGGCCTTGGAGGACCAAGAAGGCACGATAGGAAAAGTGTCACAAAGAGACACAACACAAATAATCGAAGCCAAAATAGGAGCGATATGTTGCAACAAACATCCCAAAAAGAGAGTGTTCATTAGCTTGTTTGGATAATTACAGTTATATGTAATTACTCTGCTATTGAACTTGGCCATTTCTGGTGTTAACTATGTAGTTTTGTTAAAAATATTGAGTTTGTTTAAATGAAGCTTAGCGTAAATAAAGACTGTGTTTGAAGTTGCCCTTAAAGATGGAGTAACTTTTTCAAACATATTCAGCTGGTAGGAATGAGTAGTAGCATTATGAACCTCCCATCACGCATACTGTAAATAGTTGGTGCTGAATTTGAATTTACAATGAGGAATACCCAGGACGTTCATTACGAGAGTCTGTTTGCTATTGTTGCATAAGGGAAAGCGCCTCTAAATCAGCTCCCACAGGACAACGGCTCCGCCAGGTCGCACACGCTGCTCCGCGCACCCTTTGATGGCTATAAATTCTGAGTGCCGCTCATCTGTTCGTGGTGCGACAGTCTGCTTAAATACAGGATTGGACATTTAAATGATTTCACCAGTGACAGGCCTGCTGTGACAGAATAACAGATTCTGCTGAACAAATAGGCCGTGGAGGCTGCTGGGGTCCCAGGAGTCAGCCGCAAGCCCTCAGGCTCTGTTTTGTTAAGGACTTGTTTCAGTATGGCAGCACTTCTGGAAACATACTGGCCTTGTTACATTGAATGAAATGCTAATTCTCACAGACTGTCTGCATGGCGGGTCTTTTGTGTGGTCACACACGTTGCACTCGGGGAGAGGGACGAGGGAGATTAATAGAGTTTGTACAGTGAAATCACAATCAACCACAAATAAAGTTGAAAATCTGTCGAGAATTAACTCCTAATTGTCTCTGCTTCACCGGCAAGGAAGATTTTTATTGTTTTTCTGCAGAGCACATTAGGCAACCTGACTTTCCTTCATTCGCCCCCACTGTAAACTGGCCGCCGATTAAAACGACGCCTTATTTTATGGGTGTGAGTGGCTCTGTTTGGCCTTTGACAGCGTGCATAGGTGGGAGTCCCTGAAGGTATTATAAGTTTATGATGGGATGATGAGGAGTAGGCCAGCCAGCATGTGCTTAAAAAAGCCAACCCCAGCTCTTTCTGAACTTACCTTTCTTTGTGTGGGGAATTGGACAAAAGCCATAGTTCCCTCTGGTCTGTCAAAGCTATTCTATAATCAACCAAGCGTGGCCCTCCCCTTAAAGAATAGGAAGACATTATTCAGCTTCCTCCTTCTGATCTTGAGGCCACAACAAACCATGTAAGCCATGGCTGACTGGTTAAAGGAGGGAAAAAAAAGGAGGGAGGAACACAATGTCCTCCTGTCAGCAACTGCAGACACTGAGGCCTATGAGCCAGGCACCACGTGACCCTTCGACCGCCACCTCAACCATGGTGGCCGCGCCACTGAGCACCGCCACACAGCGAGAGGCCCCCGAACCTAAAGACTCTCCGTCCGCTATCAGGTCGGAAGTCAAAAACGAGGGAGTCTACTCTCCAAGTGCAACTCCAAGTGGGAGCTGCTTCTTAATCAAAGTCGTTAGCACACATTTAAAAGCCAAGACCAAAGTAAAAGTCACAGTGTCGCACTGATTTACAAGCATTCAGCCGTTCTGCCTGCCACTTGTCATTTAAGTCACAGTTTGTACTGTAAAGGTAACTGAAGGTCTTATTTTGTGTGTGTAATCAGCGGACTGAAGTCGCGGCGTCACTCGGAGCCGGAGCTCATTTCCACGACTGACTGAAATGTAGAGACTTAACACTCACGCAGAACATTTACTGGCTGGATGGTCTCAGTTTGCCAAATGGCATGAGGGGATTTTAAATTAAATAGAAGACAAAGTCTCGACGCTGCTATTCTCGTGGGAGCGCTGGGACAAAAAAAAGAAGCAAAAGGATGTAAATTCTGTTGAAAAAAAAAAACAGTCGCACAAGAACATAATTCAACACAAAGCCTCACTTCAAATAGTTGAGGTTAACCCTTTAATATCCTGCTCATCCAGTTGGTGGATCAGAAGAGTAACGACAAATTTCTCAAAATATCAGAGAACTTTACTTGACAAGATTGAACGACTGCTACCTCCCATGTCTTTGTTCTAATTTTTTACATGATTTGTTTAGTCCTTTCTTTATCTTTGCTCTATCTCACTTTACTGCATTTATTTACTTGTTTCATTTCATTGTGTTCTTTCAATGGAAAACAGAAAAAAAGGTTCTTTCTCCCAACAAAATTTAAAAAAAGGAAAAATCCATTTATTTTTTTTATGTGTGGACATCAGAAGGTAAAACACTGAAGGCTTTCTTGAACATTTCTTTTGTCAAATAAAAAAAGACAATATAAAAAAGGGCCAAAATGAATGTCAGAATTCATCAGTTTCACTAAAGTCTCCTAAAGTTTAAAGAGAAACAGTCACTCCAAATCTGCTGCACCTAATCGATGGGGAGGGAGTTAAAGTGTTAAACACGACCACCAAAACAGCCCTCGCTCTGCAGATGAACGGGTTAAAACCCAAATCCTTGCTGTGACCACAGGCTTAACGGAGGCCACTTCAAAAATTGTTATTATTCCACTGAGCGGCGTTGATTTTATAAGTATACTGCCAATGATCACGGAGTGAGGCGCTGAATGTTAAATAGGTAAAGAGCCCTGTGGCAGTGGCATTGGCCCCCTGTTACCACTTAGTCCTATTTGGCTGGCCTCACTCACACTCATAATTAAGACCCCCTACTGTGAATATAAATGGCCCCTCAATCAATAGTGATAGAGAGGAATAAAAAGAGAGGGGCACGAGGACCACGGGCATATCTCAGGGGCAAACATGATAGCATTATGAAAGGAGCAGCTTGAAAGCGGCTTTTACTCTGACAGGGGAGCGAACGTTGTAATTGTCCCTCGGGGGACCAGAAGCTCTTGTTATTAGAAAACAATTTCTCCCTCTAGGCCACTTCTTTTGCAGCCTGAGGGCACGCTTTCCACCTTTCACTCCTTCATCCTGTTATCCAGCCACAGTCTCGCGTACGAGGGGAGACACGATGCACAGAAGTTGGAAACTTTTGGTTCTAACTCGTAAATAAAAAAAAAAATTGCATGCGGCCCAGTGATAATAAGTGAATCAAACTCAGCAAAAAACTCATTCTGCTCTGAATGAACCCTGATTACAGAATGACTGAAAGGATTAAAAAACAAAGAAACAAAAACAACAGAGGCTCAGTATTAGAAACAAGGCTGCATAGTGCCCACGAGAAACAATGGCTTTGACTGGCTGCTGTTCCCAGCTTCCCTTTGTCCCACCTTTATGCAATCCCCACCGTCCTCCATGCATTATATATCATTTCACAGCGTTACCTCATTCCTTGGTTAATTTCAAAGGTTTATTTCCTGAAATGAATCCCCTTTGTCAAATGCATTGATCCTTGCAAATCCAGTGCAATATCAGTGTTTGTTTAATAAATTGACCTGTAATGTAGATTAAGTTAAAGGAGGGGGGAGAGAAAGCATGAAGAGAGAGGGAGGGAGGGGGGAAAAAAAGAAAAGTGAAGAAAAAAAAATGCCCATTAACATTTTGCCTTGTGAGTTTGTGTGGTTAATTTAAAACATTTAAGGCTGGAAATGAGCTTCTCCATCAAATGTCCCACTTCCATTTACATTTCTTGCATACAAGTCAATTTGTGGCTGCCCCACACCATAAATCATTGCCACCGGAATGCTGTGTCTGTACCTCTAGACATTACCCTGGCGCATGGTACTTAAAAAAAGCAATTTAGAACTCCATTTGCTCAAAAAACAGTGTGCTTTCAGCAGACTCACACTTCTCCCTGCGAAATGAAGATTAAACAGCGTTGCCTAAAAGAGTTTTATCGTATATGAATATCTTGCAATTGTTGTCGCCGTCTTTTTTTCCCCCTTTATTCTCCTGCGTGATGTATAGTGTGTAATTGGGTTGAATAAACAGGCATTTTGTTGAATCTAAACTGAGGTTATTGCTGTGAAAAAAAGGAAAAAGACGCAACAGGAGGGAGAGTTTAATGCGATCAAGTTTTAAAGATAATCATGTGGATAAAGGCTCTTTTTTCTTAAGGTTTCCCGGCTTATGATTTGTGTCATTGACCTCGCTGCTCACCCCGGGAAACTGCAGCAGCCAGGCCAGAGAGAAAGTGGAAAATAAACCCACAAGTCTGTTTACTGGGCTTCCGCTCGCCATCAATAACGGCCTGATAAAAGAGATGCTATGTGGCCAACCAGAAAGCAGTGGTCAGTAAAATAGGTACAATATTGTGTCACGTATCAGGAAATAATTGATGACCCCCTTCACGGGGATCTCAAACGGGGCATTGGGAAATCATTTTCAATCTATGGCTTAGCAGATGAAACAAATGCTCCCGGCTTGCTTTGTCAATTCTCACTCCTTAGGGTCAAACAAACAGCTTTTCCAGGGCCAGCTCAGAGGCTAGTGTACGGGCAGCCAAGCTGAAAATGTCCCTTGTCCTCCACAAAATGATACAACGAAGCATTTCATATACCAACAGTTTGTTATTTGTCATTGACAAAGTTATAATAAGAGAGGCCTTCATATTCATTGACCAGGTGACCCCTCGCATTCCCGAAGCCTTCAGCTCTGACCACACAGACTCTCTGGTCCATGTCTCCAGCGCGCTCTCATTAATGTCCTGACCAACTCTTTATTAAGACACAATGGAAGACGGATGGGGCCGAGGAGGGAAAACAAGAAGCCAATGAAAGCCAAGTGTGGCTGAAACAGTGTGCTGGAAAAGAGCCATCACAACCTGTCAGGCACAAACACATGTATGACATAAAACACATGCAAAAAGAAAGAGCAAAAAGGTCAACTTGCTCCACTTTAGGTCCTACAACTTCAACAACGATAAAGTGTAGATTCATCGTCACTGGAAACTTCACGTTAATTTCAATTAATTATTTGGCGAAAGAAAAAAAATGTATGTATTTCATCAGATCAAATTTTCACGCTCCAAACACGGATCACTTCCTGAACCATTGCAAACAACTGAGTAAAAGCAGGGCAACAACAAAAAAATGTCATCTGTGAATTAAATGAGGCCGCATTGCTCTGCCTGATAGATGGAGAGCTTCATTTTTTAAATAAACTATAGCACAATACTGCGTGAACAAAGACAGAAAGAATTTTGTATGTTGCCAAACAAATTCAAGGCTTTTGTGTCATTTCAACTAGCTGTGAATGTTTGGTTAGATATTCTTTTACTCTTTTTTTTTTTTTTTTTTTTTACAAGTGCTGTGTTTTATATCGGGAAAAAAACAAAAACAAGTACACAACCGATTGGTAGACACTGAAGGTTTACAGTAAAGACAGGAATTTGTCCACATTTTTTAATTAACCTGCTCCTGAATATCAGTTTGCAAAATGTAGACTCTGATGTCAACACTGTGATTATAATGTGGCTATCAAATCATTTCTTTAAAGTCACGTTCCATCACTGTTTTAAACTTTGAATAAGATGTGGTTCTTTTTGTGTCTTAAAATGGAGAAAAATGTAGCGGAAACTCAAATAAATCAACTCAATATCATCAGATTGATCAACAAAAACAAGAGTTTGATGGAGAAGCAGCTAAAATGTGACAGTGCTCTGGTTGGGCCAATTAGTGTTTTAATGGTCTGCTGCTGTGTTTTAGCACACGTGTGCTTGGTGCCAACTCAGCAACTTCTTGACTGATTAGTTTAGCCTCAGTGCGACCAGGAGCCAGACAATGGGAACTATGGAGCAAACCTTCCCACAGCCAACACAAAAGAGACCGCCCGAGTGACGCTCTGCTGCTGTGCCAATAGCTAATGAATCAATAAATTAAAATATTTACAATTATTTGTTGATGGAGGTTGCAGTAATTATTTGTTGATGGAGTGTGTCTGAATGCACAAATCAAAAATGATGTTTTAAATTAATCTAAATAGAAGCAGCGTTGACATGTTGCTCCGTTTTATTTTGTACATCGCAGCCAAAGTGAAAGCCATGATTGCTTTAATTGATTGACAAACTGGAATTCAACGGCGACCGGGCGAGTCGTCCACAACGGCAGTAAAAGTCACATCCGTTACAATCCGTCTAAAACAGCAAGAAGAGGCGCTGACGCTCTTTATCCGTTTCTAAATACAGGCGGAGAAAAATACCTTTGACTTTTTTTTTTCAAACACATCCTGCTGTGGCGCAGAAATCACTCCTCCACTGCTCTGGGAAACACTTTCCGTCTCTTCAGCCGGCTCGCCGTCGGCCGAGGGGGTGGGGGGGGTGGGAGAAAAAAAAATGGAGTGGCCACGCGCACGGGAGCCCCCCACATCCCGCACACTTCTGTGTCCACGGGCCTCCTGCTCGCCTCTGTGAAACCAACAGTTTATCCCCTACCAGCAGGGCCAGGAGCAAGCTTTAGAGGAGGAGGGGGGGGGGGCACATTGTACGGCATTACCAACACAATGGGGCCATATGGGGAACAGAAGGATCTCCCGCTTGCCTTTTCAGCACACAACAAACGGTGTAGCATATTATGCGTGGCGGCGGTCACTTTAAGGTTACAGTTTTTAGCATAACAACTGATGAGAAAGGGAAAGTAATTTTATTCCCATTTAGCGCGATTATAGGCGGCGAGATTTATGGCTTTTGAACAATAACCTTCGTGGTCAACACGCTGACAAAAGCCGGCAGAGAGATAATGGTATCACATCGTGTTCATCAAATCAACATCATGTCAAAGACGGCCGGCGCGTTGATTTGTGTGTGTTGACATCGAGGCCACGTGAGATCCGATTACTCCCCTTCTTCCCGCTTCTTGAAGTGCATCCCTGGCTGCCGCCGACAAACCGCAAATCGGAACAAAACGCACAAACGAGCCAATTTCTCCCTGTTGACAAACCCAGGAGTCACAAACGCGGGCGCAAACGTGAACGAGGCCACCGTGACGTCACACGCAGCGCGCTGCAAAATGATGCAATTATAAATGTCTGAACATCTTGTGTGTTGATTGGAGCATCGCGGATCCTGCGACGGTAGACTGCCGATCCAATCCATTCCCGGTGTATGGCGTCTTCACACACAGTCAGCAAAGCAGCAAAAATCATATGGTGAAGTGTTGCTTGATCTACGACAAGTGCATCAATGCCAAGAGACTCCTTTTTTTTTTCCTTGCTGGGGGAGAGACGCTTTAAATATCCTCCTCAGTGCACGGCTGGATTCTCCCGAGAATGTGCAAAAAACTTGAATAAATTCAGCCGAAGTCGTTCCGACAGTTCGCTTTGGTTTTTAGGGAAAGAACTCGAAAGATATGCGCTTCAAATTATTATTGGTATCTATGGTGTCAATAATTATTGGCCTATCTGCATGTAATGAATTGACTATCCTCATAATCTGGCTCATAATGACTTTAGGACACCGAAGGGTCCTCTAAAGAAGATGAGAGCCTATTGATCCACAAGATAAATGCTCTTTAGGATGTTAATAGTCTAATTTGCTTTAATGATTTCTCCCAGCACTTCCCCAGTCAAGGACAGGATAATATACACTTAAAAAGGCATTTCAGGCAGGGGCGCAGCAACTGGACGCTTCCTGCATAAAAATGTGGGGCATTTGAGTCGAATGTTGGAAATTGATGATCAACCCCGCCATTAGTTTGTCTTTATTTGCTTCCTTCCGAGGTAATTATCATGGATTAATGCTTTTCTGAAGTGTCGTGCGAAATAACATTAGCAGTATCCATTTGGAGAATAACCTGCCCAGGCCTAATAAGCAGAATAATAATGCTTGCAGGTTTTTTGCCTTGATGCGGCACTAAAGTGAACACATGGTCTGTGGGACGCCCAGTTGATGCATTATTTCATTAATTAGCTGTCAATTATCAAGCACAAATTGTCCTAAAGATGTCACTGACATGTATTGTAATTGTTAATTATTTATGCGAGCAGATCAAACCCTTTTTTTTTCCTCCCGTGGCAACAGAGAAGCAGCTCTTTAGTATTTCCAGTTTTTAAATACTGACTCATCTCAAGTGTTTGTATTTAAATTCTATCCCCAGTATATCCACGAGTAAATCTTTGTGAGACGCTATAAGTAACACTTCAGGATTTTAGACCCACCACTGGAGCAGATTTTAATCTCAGACAAAGGCAGTGTAGTATGACACACCAGAGACAAGATGAGCTATTGCTTTAGCAGTTTCAGGCATAAATGACATTGACTTCTGGGAGATGGAACTCTTTAACATGCTCTGCACCAACTGAGTCACATCTGCCGTTGACAAACAGCTAAGGAGTAACCTGAGTCTATGTTCTCTTTACTGGCAATTTTTACATTTTATCATTGAAGTCAATGAGCCAATCTGCAATTTACGCCGTGGAGAGCGGGATGAGTGTATTCAGAACCCGGTCACACACCCAATCTCCTACTAAAGAGCAGCGATAATGTAATAATGCCTCACTGATGTGCCAGGCAGTAATGGTGCTGAACATCTCCCATTCATCCAACACTACCTGATCATTGCTTTAACGGAATAATACATTACGGCTGGAAATAGCTGTAAACCTCCAACTTTATCTTGGGAATGTGCACTCCTTTTTACCTCGGGAAACGTTCCTGTCCCTCGGTAATAAAAGGCAGAGCTATCAGGATGAAATGAAAAAGAGATTGAAACCCTTCTGTCTCTGTCAAGGAATGCACAGACACACTGGCGATGGCTGCCTTCCTCCTATTTTGCAGCCTGCGGGCTGTTTGTATTATTATGAAAATAGGTATTATGATCTTATGCTTTCTCCCCGAGAGAAGAAGGGGGAAAAAAAGACGACACACTGGAGACGACTGCTTTTTATCTCCTCTGCCTGTAAAGTAAGTTTGATTGACCGTTTTTTTGGGGTTTTTTTTTTACCGCCGTTCCTCTTGCCCGTCAATTCTCACCTTCGTTGACAAACGACATTTACCCGTCTGTCAATAATGACCCACCTAAATGTGCTTAAATGGGCCAGGGCACACCAATGTTATGGCTCTTCATCCTATTTAAATTACCTTCCCCTTACATAATTACAGAAACACGGCAGAAGAGGGGAGATGGAGCACAGACGCGCTGTAATGTATGTGCAGAGGTGAAGGCACAGATGCATACAGTTTAAGGCGGCGCCGTTTAAGGATATAGCGGCCTAAATGACACAATGAGCAAAGCTTGGTGATAATTGAGAAAAGACAGAGGCTCAAGAAGGTGACACCAGCCATTAACCTTATATCAGGCCATTTTGTAAATCAATGTCACTCACATTTAATAACAAGTGTAATCAAAGGAATTATGCAAATTTAATTTGATGCCTCTTGCATTATGCAAATCTGAGCCAAATATAATGAATTCTGACACCTGACCAGTGCAGTACACAGCCTGGCTGGTTCTCAGTGTTGGGAACTCACCACTGACACCATTTGGAGGAAAAGAGCAAACACAAAATACATTAGAGAGCATCAATTATATCATTGCGGCTGACTGTAAGGAGTCACTGATCTGTGCTCCTGTTTTTGTGCTCCGCTTTTGGCGGCCGTAATAAAGACATTTAGATTGCCACGATTTCATATTCAAGCTACAGTGGATGTTATTAAAAGGTCTTTGTGTAAATTTGTCGAGCGATTCGGGAAATGTTTCTGTAATGGATCGAACACAATGGAATACAGGAAGGGGGGGGGGGACAACCCAACTAAACAAACAACAAATGTGTGCCGCAGAAGCAATTTTCAGTGCGCTGTATTAGTGACCAACATGTCTGCATGACCCGCCGCCTCCGACAACAACCCCACAGACACACCGTTACAAGTGGTTCATAATAACAAGGGGACTCCTCGCATCAGACGCAGTCAGCTGGTTCACTACAACCAAATGTTACGGAGTAAAACAGCATGTCATGCTGCCATTTGACACGCTGAAATAAGATTAGATGAGATCCGTTTCAAATTGTGGGAAGTGCAGCGCCGGGCTGGCTGACCTATTCCGGTGCAACAATCTGCACCATGCAAAAAAAACCCCACACCTGAACAAGCAACACACGAAGGCTCAGAGAGCGATTCGGCTGGCTGCGTTTGAAGGATGCGGCGACATCTTTTTCTATATTTCAGATAAATAGATACAGAAAAAAAGGTGTATTCTGTTTCGATGAATGGATCTGGACAAAGATCAATAGAAGTGGGAGGAATACCTGATCAATCCAAAGGAAAGATTTGTGATACTATCGACGTATTTTGAGCAATTATTTGCCAAAATTGTTTAAAAAAATGTTTCTGGGTTTTTTATAATTTAGCTGAAAATAACCCCCAAAAATCCTTGATTCGAAACAGACCTTTAGAGCCATAACAACAAAAATAAAGGCTATCATCTCAAATTGTCGTAATTTCAAAGTAAAGCAGCTAATAGGACAGCATCTCCACGCTGTGTCAGTTGTTTCTCTCGCAGCCTGTACAGGAGGATTTGTGTGCCTCAGATGGTGTGTGTTACTAAAGAGTCCTTTAGCGAGCACCATTCTCGGAGTAAAATGAGCTTCGATCTGTCCCAGAGGTAGCCCATCAAGAGGTGGGGAGGTTAGTTGGTCGTCACGGCCATCTAGACCCTGGCCTGTGAAAGCCTGCCAGAATCAATGCTAATTATGCTGCCATCTGCGAGGTGCCGGCGCTGGCTTGACACCTGTTCACTTCCAAGTGACATACAGAAACTTCAATCAAGCCAGGAAACAAGACGCTAACACCGCTGAGGAGGGAAATGATTGGTAAAAGTATTGACAGCGACGATTGTTAGTGAGAGAGCGGCTGGAAAGGAGACGCCTGTCATACTTGGCATTGGCCGAGGAGCGCAGTAAAGCTCGGCCGAGTGTTTCATCGCAGGCTCGAGCGGCACGGGACGCTTCCTCATAGTTTCAGGAATGCCGTGTGTTGTAAACGCCGAAAGAGAGAGTCTAATTGACCCTTCGTCGCCGTCGTTTCTCTCCTGGAATCCCAGCGTATGATAAATGTCCCTGGGCGATAGTAACACTGTCTCTTTCCAGATAATTTATCATGCAAAGACAATCAGTCAGAGCACTTGATTAATATTTTCTGGGGGATCTTTTCAACTTTGGAGGCTGATCTCGCCAGCCACATTAGCCGGAGTGTTTGCGAGAGGAAACCAATAAACTAGGTTTGGCTGTTTGCTCACCGAGACTGGGGGCCTGTCAATTCTTCGCCCCTTGAAAGAGATCTGCCATTAAGGTGACATGAGAAACAAATGAGGCCAATTTCTCCTCCAATGTCCCATCTGATATGTCAATAAAGGCCCAGCAGCCGCAGGATGCTCCGCGATAGATTTTTCCTTGCAGCTAGACAATCAGTGGAATACATCTAACTTTCCTCCGATAGGTGAATCACTCAGACAAAACCAATGGACTAGCGTTAAGTAGCAACTGCAGATCTGGTTGCAGACAAATATATGAATGAGATTTACTTCCGAGGTTTTGTTTTCCATCTCGGCAGATAAGATAAGCCGAGCAATGCATTTGAATTATGTTTGACTTGTCGCGTATAAAACCGCGGATGGACCAGACATCAACATCCTCCTCAGGGCGAAGGGGGCAGCAACAAAGGATCCGTGGTCAGTCGGCG
The DNA here is from genome assembly GCA_032164315.1 of Malacoctenus gilli. Taxonomy (NCBI): domain Eukaryota; kingdom Metazoa; phylum Chordata; class Actinopteri; order Blenniiformes; family Labrisomidae; genus Malacoctenus; species Malacoctenus gilli. Next base: position 8,150,552 of record JASSRZ010000086.1, on the reverse strand, counting down.
CTCGCAAAAGATCGCTCTCAAATGCATCTTGATGTGGTTGGCTGAGTAAAAACAAAGGTGAAATAATGACTTGATGATTAACAACACAGATTAAAACAAGAAAAACCTCCATCTCCGAGATAAAACAACCTTGAGGGAGAATAAAGCCCGATACTGCGACTTCAGATCTCCACAAACGCTTAAAGAACGATCAGCACACGTGGTGATGCAAAACCAGTATTTTACGCTGCCTCAATCAAGGCCTGACAAACAGAAATGAAAATAGATCACAATTAGAAACAACATTACAGGCCCCACATGTGCTGGCGATGCTTATATGTAGAATTATTGCCTCATCTGCCGAGCGGCGGCATCGATATGCATTCATTACGTATGCAGCTCATAAAGTCAAATGTTTTTCAATAAATATCATGGGAACGAGGCTCGAGATACTCCACATTCAGAGACTTACAATGGCAGCATATGTTGAGGTGGATTGAGTCCTCGGGCTCCAATCTGGCTCTCTCTCCCTCGGACTTAGAAGATAAATTATGTGGGCTATTTTTCCATTATGGTAATCAAAACACTTGCCATATGCATTACTATTATTAGATTGGTAACAGAAGACATCCTGTTTTCAATGTGAAATTGTGAGACTGAGCCTTAATTGATCACAAACACAGTTTTAGGATAGTCAAAGATAATTCAACAGCTGGCCGTGTTTATATCTCTTGTTAACACGTTATATATGTTTTATGAGGTGTCAATTGAGGTTGTTTCATCGTGCGGCAGCCGGCTTTTTACAAAGTGTAATGAATAAGGTAATCTGCCGTGATTCTTGGAACAACATCGGCCGTATTTCCGAGAGCACGTTCGCGCGCGGCTGTTGTCAGCGGAGGACGTGGTTTATGTGACTTTAAGTAAAACAAACGAAGCAAGTGCCACAAGCTCTGGCACTTGAAAGGGTCCGAGGATGTGCGGCCGGCCCACCTGAGCCGCGCTAATTGAATCCGGGACGCACAGAAGGTCTCAGGCACCATCTTAAATTCCAAGGTTGCACTTACAGGCTGCCGGACGTCCTTGACTGGAGCCAGACGTGGGTCTAGAGAGGGCCGTTTGGCCAACAATGTCATTGTTATGGCCTTTGTCATCTCAATTAGCAGGCGGGTGCTAAAACACAGAGCTCTAAACGGCGGCATCAGTGTTAACCTGGGACACAACACACTGGCCATAAAGCCCAGCACTTATGCCTACTGCTGACCACGCTGTTTGTCTCTCATTACCTTCCGGCTGCAGAACGGGGCCCAGAGGTTACGCTAATGACCCACCACCTCACAAAGTTCCCGGCGAATACTCGCTTATTTTTCCGACGGACGTGTGAGATGAAACGATAAAAGGTGTCGATCCCACTTGATCCGTCAGCACTTTCACAGATGTCGGAGTTGAGGTGGCCCGGTCCGAAATTAGGGAAAAATCTTTTGGAGTGCGTTTCCTCCCCCGTCAGAAACAGCGACTGATTAAATTAGAGCCATTTTAGGGTCAATGTATTTCTTTAATCAGTTGTCCCTTTTGATCATCGCTGGCAGGATGCTCCTCAAACTCGGTCCTCCTCGGTAATTGGTCCTCCTTGCCGGCTCGCTGTCTGCACTCGTGTGCTCATGGTTTAATGTTTGCCGCATTTTCGGCACGGGCAGAGCACATAATGCTGCGCATGTTTAACAGTCATTTCCATAAGTAAGTGCAATTTCTGTACAGTTTGTTCCTGTGTAATGAAGTGAAATCTTGTTTGTATTCCCCCTATTTCACAAGGAAACCCACTCGAGCAGCTACGCGGGAATTAAAGCAGCTAAAAATTAAAAAGCGGCACTATCTTTAACCGAATGTCACACTATTAGGAAATAAAATCAATTACTTGCATACTAAGTAGTTCGGTTTTTGTTATTTCTGATTTCATATTCTGCGAGAGGGGCTTTTTCCCCCCCACCCCTCCTCATTGTTATCGTCTGAGTCTATAAGTGACCTTAACAAGAAAAAATGCAAATGATGTGCGGGAGAAAATGGCTAACATTTATTTATCCTCGCTGTTCTCTTGTCTTGTTGGTGTCATTAGAACAGTTCGCTGCGTCCCATTCTCTCCCATTATCTCTGCTATCAACGCAGCACAGCAAGATTCCAGCAGGGCTATAAATACTTCCCCTGGACCACATACGGCTAGCACATCATCTCCCAGACACAGCTTAATGATGGAAAAGAAATCTAATGTCTTTTTGCTCCCTTTCTTCTCCTGCTCCTTCTCCGCGTTCTCACAACACCATGAAAAAAAGTCAGCCAGCTTGCAGAAGTTCCACATGCATTTTTGAGCAGAGGGAGAGAGAGAGGGTGGGGAAGGGGGGGGGGTTAAATAAATAAAATAGAAAAATACATTTCCACCGAAGCAGCAGCAGCAGCGGCGGCAGCAGCAGCAACCTCTAAGAAGGTGCTGAGAGGAATGATAGATGTCTGTCTTGATCATCCAGTGGCACGGGTTTTTGTCGATTGCATCAGGGTCACTGACTGGCTCGGCAAATCCATTAGAGCGAGAATGCAAAAAGGGACACTTTATCTGAATTCATTATAAATGGATCTATATCTTATGTTTAGGGCCAAGGACACGATTTGTATCACAATGCAAATATCTATCATTAAATGTTGACAGTTCATTTTTCCTGGCAAAGAAAGAAAAATGTTTTCTGTTGGGTTCTCTTTCTGTGCTGTTCTTCCTCCAGATTCCGTCGAAGCAGATTTGTCGCTTAAATTGAATGGTTTGTCATAATTTCATAAGGGCAATGTATCCGCTTTCATGATTTTCGCGTATTGTAACATTATAGGTAAACAGCATGATAAATATTCCACAAAAAAATCAGCAGGAGTGCAGGAATACAGCAAGATATTTGCCTGTGTGTATTTTGTGTTATTGGAAGACGACGAAAGTCAACAAACGTAGATTTGAGTCGAACAGTGGTAAAAAACTTCAACAGTGGACAAGCAGAAAGCACTTGGCTCTGACCATCAAATCAGCACCAACTCTGTCCAAACTCTCCTCCGTGCAAACTGACACATCATCGTTTCCCTGCACTTTGTCCGATGCAGGGAGTTGAATTGCTGAGCACATGGTTGGGCATGTCAGTCAAAGAGCAAAAAGGAGCATCCTGTTGTGTTGCTATCTAAATAATGGCTATAAAGCGTAGCTAACGGTGTCCTCTGAAACGTACTCAGGTGGAAAGAACTAGACAAACAGAGACAGCCACTGCAGTGCACCCTGACACAGAGGACAAAGTGAGGGCCTCATTTCCTCCCTCTAATCAGTGTTTACATCCACCCCAGTGCCAATGGCTGGTGACTGAGCAAGACGTGTATCAATCACCAAAGGCAACCTAGCTGGGGAGGACATACTGATACACAAACCCGCAGCGCCGCACTGACACAAACAGACACACACAAACGGGCCCAGCACCGGGGAGAGCAACGCTGCTTTCAGCTTCACCTCTTCCG
>JASSRZ010000086.1:8127280-8147032 GCA_032164315.1 Malacoctenus gilli | reverse complement strand
CCCCCCCCCCCCCCCCCCCCCGTCTCTCGCTCTCTCTGTCTCTCTCCCTCTAATGGGTGCAGAGAAATTACAGCTAATTAAGGATGTAAATGGTGGCAGAGAGTGACTTCTAATTCTGCATTAAATTGTCTCTTACCTCAGCAGAAAAATTTATCATAGGAGTCAATGTCAACTTTTACTGGGGTGGGTTATTTGCATTTTTGCATGCATTAATTCTGGGATGTGCAGTGCCTGCAGAGCTAAACAGAGGGCACGAACCGCTTCCCAGGGAAGCTGCAAGCTTCACAGCTCCTCTCACTCTGTATTTTAATAGATAGCAAACACTTTTTCACAGAACAAGACATACCAGAAAGCACAGCAGGCGAAGCAAACACGCAGAGAAAATACATGTGCCAAGTCTTCACACGGCTGTCACTCGCTCACTTCCACAGATGTTTACAAGGTCACAGCGCGGCCGAGAAGACTGAACGAACGCGCGGAACGCAGCCCCGACGCGAGGAGCCGAGCCCCGGGTTCGGCGTCGCAGCTGAACGCATTAATTATCTTTGCAGCCATCCTCGAGGTGAGAGCTGCGGATCTGAGGCGCGGCCAACGGGGGCGGTCTACACGGACCCGCCGAGTCAGAGGGCACGGCAGCAAACATGTGGTCGGTGCCAAGCCGGAGGCTGGGAGATCTGGGCACCGGGGACCACCATGATTAGAGACGTATCGCGGCCGTTTTTTTTGCAAAGTCACGCAGCCGGCCAGATGCGTCAATGACGTGGGGTCTATACGGCGAAGACGTCCTACCAGCACCGATACAGTCGTGCTGCATGCGCGCAACACTTCCTGGATCCGCGTAGATAAAACGCTCCTTGGAGATGACCTCCCAGAGGCCCGTAGATTGTATTTGCTTGGCCATTGATTGACCCCCAAGTGAAGGACCTCATCATTCTCTCAGCTGTTCCTGCGTTTCATCCAGCTCAATCCATTTACATTTAAGCACAGCTCTGCTCGGCCTAATTAGTTCCATGGCTCCATTAGTCTACATTGTGGTCAATCCATTCATCACTTTGCATGTTAGTTAAAAGCCCATTTCTCTGATCCCGTCACTGTTCTCTGCCTATTACTGTTCGCTTTTTTATTTATTTAGAAAAGAGAGTGAGGGGGATTGTGGGTAAGTAATTAGGAGCAGAATGAAAATCGCAGCAGGTGCAAACAAACTAGTGCCTTGTGGGTAGTAAATTATATAACTTATTAACGGCTTCACTTTGGTTTTGGGTTGCAACTTGAAAGTGTATCACCAATACCTGAACACAGCAAATGTCAGATAATGCATATTTAAAAAGAGGAGAAAAATAGGGGAGCCTGTGAGGAAGCAGAAGGGAGTGATAATGCAAAGGACAGAGAGGGGTGGTAATGATCCCTGCATTGAGAGACTTGGCTCACCCACTGGCATACTGGCTCGTATGGTCCACTGGCTCCAAACTTGCTGAGGTCTAAAACTCGCATTATGCCTCAAAAAAAAAGAAGAAGAAAAAAGGCAGGCAACCAGGACCTCAACACACTGAAGCTAATTAATTCTCAGACATAATGAGACATTATCATGTTTGATGTACAGTTCACATACTCTCAGGGTGCACTGAGCTTTCAGGACGCAAACGGTTGGAGAAAAACGTGCCCTGACAAAGAGGAAACTCTGAGTTGGAGGTGACAGGACAAACATAGCAGATAAAGTTGCAACGGCAAACTTCTTAAAAAATGAGTTTGTCCACACGAAACCACTGAAACATCTGTAGTACATATGCCAAGCCAGTAGGTGGCACTATAACTTTATTCCGAAGAGAGTGAGGAAGACACATAATGAACGTAATGTAAACCAGCACTAAGTTGGATGAGAATTTGATAAACTGTATCAGCTGGACACATTTCTGACCGAATTTAATGTAGTGCCTCCATGTGGAGACACACATAAACTACTGAATAGCAGTAAAAAACAAAAAACAAAAAAAACAATGCAAACAATCATGAGGACACAACCATTTGTATTCCTTATATCTGAGCAGCTCTGTTTCCTTGGTTGATAATATCCCACCACTGCCAGGTCGCCACTACTCTGCGCCCGCTTTCTGCAGACAAGTGCGGCGAGTACACCTCTCAGGATGATTCAATGTCTGCTCCAGTCCCTGAAAGCCGAACTCATTTCCAGGGCAAGCTACCCCGGAGTCCCGGCAGGGAGACATGAAGCAATCTCAGGCCCGCGATGCCCTCCCACAGTACCCGCTGCCCTCCAACTCCCACAGCCTTCCCTTTTATCTGGAATCTATTTTGCTGCTCCCCCTCGTAAGGTAACTCCGTCTGAAATTTTACATCCCCCTCTTCACTCTCCCTCTCTCTCTCTCTCTCTCTCTCTCTCTCTCTCTCTCTGTCTCTTTCTCCCTCCCTCTCTCTCTCTCTGGTTTCCTCTTCCCATGATGGATGAGCTCTACTCTGGGGTGTCTCAGCCTGTCCATCATGCCCTGCGATTAGGAATTAAAAATTGCAAACGTTTCACAATAGCCACCCACCCCCACCCCCACCCCCCAACCCCCCCGTCTAACACCTCCTCTCGCTCATCCAACCACACCTGCCATAACATCATCACGGCGAGCCTCATCACCACCATCACCAGCACATTCCCATGCAGACTAACACACGATCCCCACATCAGATGCACCAAACACCTACATTCATCTAAGTGGGTGAAAAAACACAAAATTTATTTTGTACTTCCCAGATAATTTACTTTTTTTTCTCCTCCTCTTTCCTTTCTACAGGAATTCTCCATTTCCCTATAAAATGAAAATTCATCTAGAATTACATCTTATGTCATCATTATGTTTATTAAGCGTGGATGATGTATATGAACAGCGCTGGCTTGCCGCTGAGTGCTTAATGATGCATAAGATTAAGCCGAGGCTCTCAGCTGCGCTGTGACTCCCCTCTGGTACCCATACTGCCGAGGCATGCTGGGAGTACAAGCTCCAAACGGCCATCAGGTGAAAGGAACTAACATCTCTCTTTTTGTCTGTGTGAGCGAGACTGAACGTGCGTGTGTGTGTGTGTGTTGTGTTGTGTTTTGCGCACACCTTCCCGCGCACATGCAGGAGCTGAAAAGGAATGGTGCACGATCACCGTGCTTTATAGCATCTGTCCACCTATATTAGAAATAACTGGCTTTTTTCTCCCGCCGCTTGCTCACTGCGCCGCGATCACGCTGCTTTCTCTCTTTTACATCTTCCTCTCCTCTGCCCCTCGATCCATCCCTGCACTCCTTCTCCCTGCGTCGCTCCTCCCTTCATTTCTCTTCTCCCCCTTTTCTCTCAGCCGCACCGCTGTTTTGCCGCAGCAGTCTATGACAAAAACATTATCCTTCTGCTGCTAAACAATCCAATAAACCTCTCCACAGGGAGGAAGTTAACCTCTTGTCTGTTCGACTGATGCCTTCAAGACCACGTGACGGCTGCCACAGTAAATTCAAATCATTAGTCTCCTTGCCCCCCATCAGAGAAAAAACTTCTATTAGTAATGGAGACCTCGTAAGAGACCTTCCGCAGAGAGCACTGCCTTCCCAATTCCCAGTGGAGAAATCCCGCGCAAAAAACTAATTCTACTTTTAATAATCTGTCATCAGGACCAGAGGCAGTCATAAATTATGTGGGGGAGCATGTGCGAGAGCGAGCCACAAGAGGGAAATCAGGCTGGAAAATCAGAGCCCAAGTTTGACAAACTTTCCCGAAGATAAATAATAACTTACAAACGGGATTAGTTGTTAAGTCACGGCTGAGCGCCTAGTCAAGCCACTCCGACCGGCCGGTGCAGGTGAAGAATTTATAGGTGGCGCTCATCGTTTGTTTTCCCGCGCTCTCCTCCCTCTTTTTTATATGCACGCCACCTTTTCTCATTCCTGTCTCCTTCAAGCTCATTATATTCAGGGCCTGTTCTCACACCCTGGGCAGGTTTTATTATTAACTCCTGGTGTGCCAGCCTGAAAACCACAAACAAAAACTGCTTTTTAAGGCGCCCTTTTTGTAGTTATCACAACGAGAGGACCGAGAGTGGAGAGCTCGGCTGGTGCCGCGAAGTAAAACTCAGCAAGGACACTTGGCTCCAACTGGAGCAATCTGGGCCTAATTGACAACTAAAACAAAGGAAATTCGCTCCGGAGAATCACAGCGAGGCAGAACAAGAGCGAGGCGTGAACGTGACGTCTTGCAAGAGTGCAGGAGGAAAAGGCTATCAGCCGCAAGGGTCTGCTCTGTGTTCCTGTGTCAATATCTCTGTAAACTATCGACATGCATCATAATCGTTCCCTTCTATCAAGTGCAGACTAAAGAACAATCTCCATTAGGTGACAGCGCCCCGGCAGGTTGATAAATGCTCCCTGACGAAAGGGAAGGAATTGCGTAAAATAAAGAGGCATGTTCCAACAAGTCTTGTCAAAATGGTATTGATTTAATCATCTGCAGAAATACACATTCTTGGTTAGTGTAGCGTGCGACGGAGATGGCAGGAGCGGCAGAAGCTGGGATACGCTTTCCAGTTGTTGACGCCGAGACGCTCTCCCTCATTGGCTTTGCAGGTGATGAAACACACACTGAGCTGCGCTCTAATTTTTTCACTCCCCCCCCCCTTCCCTGCTCCCACTTTCCCTCTTCAATCAGCTGTTATTCTAAGAAAGTGTCTGCAAATCGCCTTTTCTATTTTTATTTGGGGCCAACAGATATAACTCAATGTGAGTAGGCGAGTCTATATGTAACACACTGCTGCGACCAGCCTTCTCCTTGGCCTCTCAGCACAATGCAGAGGCGATAGATAACAATAGCCCTCCATCATCTCGACACACCGATGGTATTCCAGTAGCTGGAGTGAGCTGGCCAGAGGTCTGGGAGTGTTTATTTAACATCGGTGGATTGGAGAGCGTGTCTCACCTTGGGACAAATGGAGCCCTGCACCGTCCTCCTCCTCTGGCACCCGCAGAGTAAACAGTGTGGCAGGAAAACTGGAGGTCTCTTTGCTCTGAAGTATAAGTTCATCAAGCAGGTGGGTGGGTTCATCACTTTGGTCGCACAGTGTGTGCGTGCGGGGAGGGCGGGGGGGCCCTGTAAAACACGTATAAACACCGATGAGACGCGTATCTGTGGAATAAACAAGGCCAGCGAAAGCTTAGAACTCAAAAAGCCCACCAAGTGACAGCTGCATGGCCAAGCAGTTGTTTTCTTACAGTTGTAATCATTTAGAAGGTTAAAGGGGGCATTATTATCTCTGCACAGCCCATCTGAGCAGTGATGAGGTGAACACAAATAATGTGCGTCCCCTACAGAGGGGAAGATGTGTGGCTGCGGCCGCTGGGGGTGGGAGACAATCCCACTGTGACCTGACCTTGACATGTCTGAGTGAAATGGAGGTGGAGGCTAATACCTCATCATATTGAGTTTGACTTTGGGCTCACTGTGGTGGGCTCCATAAAACAAAGGATAACACTCTGGACAAACAGTCATAAAATATGAACAATTACCATACAATCCTTTCAAAATAAAAGCAGGTGGGTGATTGTGTTAAAAAAATAAGGAAAATGGAAACCTTCACTTTGAGCTTGAGATTTATTTATCTGAAGAAAGCACAAACATCACGTGCAACATAAATAAATAAACATGAACTGCTACATGTATCCACTGTTTTTGTCTTAGAAATGCAAAATAATGCTCTAATTTTCCAGCTCTTCAGAGTGCGCCAAGAAACCTTCTGAATGATTTTCAAAATAAAATGGAAACTGAATCAAAATGTGCCCTTTCAGCTCAAAGGATTCCCAAGAATGACAAGAAAACACAGTTTCTATCCGGCAGCGGGAGTTATCAAGGTTTAACTGCCACGCGATCACAAGTGACCGCATCGTAAAATGTCTACATTACACAAAAATGAAATGTCCAGTGCTCGGAAATCAGGACATAACTCATCATATCAGGCCGGGGACCGAAGCTCCAGACATTATTCAGTCCAGGAGGACAACTGGAGAGAGGTGAGGGAGACACCTCATGTGAGCACAGACCTTTATATATTACCTCCTGCTCCAAAGTAAGGACAAAGGGAATGAAGATGACTGCGCTGTCACCGGGCAAAAACAGATGAACCAGCCAGACCTGACTGAACTGTTCACTTACTGCAACCTGGGCCTCATACAACACAAAACAACCCCTTCATATATATACACCTGTATATATACATAATGATACCTTTTTACCTATTTTAGCTTTTCTAAGGCTTTCATTGTAAATCATTACAGAGGTACTTATAATCACGACACTAAGTAACAACCATATATTCCGTAGAAAGCACACTGTGATTGCTGGAATGACAAAAACTGTGCATATTTAGTATTTCAAGTACAGTTAGAATCATAACAACATGGTCAGTGTTTGTGATAACATGTGATCTTGCACAAAATGACCAACACACCAATCATAAAGCCAAACACTCTGTAAAACTGTGTAAATGTGGAAAAGAAACTGCATCGCAAGACACATTTACTGTGTTCAGGCAGGTGCAGCTTTTTTGTCTTGACATTTTTTTGCTGTCATGCTTGTCAATTTTTTGTCATTTCTCCAGTTAGAAAGCAAGTTAGAAAAAAAACAGGAACACAGCCGCTACGACAAGTAAAGTATATCATTTATAAGCTGAAGCTGCGCCAAAATGAGCTAATATTCATACTGAAGGGCTCCGAGATGAATGCATCATTTAGGGTTCTCCATTCGTCTAATAGTTAAGGCAATCTCAATCTTTATGTCGATAATGAAGATGTGTGTGGTATCAACTAGTCAAGGTAATTAATAGGAATGTCAGTGACACTGTATTAATAGCATCATGCATAGCATCAATTTAGCATAAATTGTCGTTTTGACAAGCCGCTTTAATTAAAACTATCACACAAGAATTAAAAGGACCGTGGCTGTAATTTTGGGTGACTATCAAATAATGTTACCATCTGGTATTTTTTGCGTGTCTTCTCCCCGCTAATTATAAGTGATACTCCAAAGGTTAGAGGCACTGTGGCAGATGCAGTGATCACCACCATACTGTCCCTGCAATAACCCACAGGTCATTAAACGACACATAGTGAAGACAGTGTACGCTGACCGGCTGTTCCATTAAGACCGGAAAACACAAACGGCCACTGACATCACGCCATCGTCAGATTATTGGGGCTATTTTTCAGACAACATCTGTAGTTTTTGAATTTGATACCGTTATTGATATCGCATCTCAAGCCTGCAAGGTTACGTGATGCATGAGCTCAAAGCAGAGAGCACTTCAGTCTTCAGCGAGCGGTGGTCTCGCCCAGGTATCAATCTTCCTGACCACTCTCAGAGCCCAGCGTGAGGGAGCTGGATGTGGGCTCTTGACTCCTCCGGGCTGCTCCGGGGATGGAGTGAAATAGTGCTCCGGTAAAGTCATGTGGCAGACAGTCTTTACGGGAAATGTTGCTTCTTATTCATCCCAATGCAGCAACTGGGCTCCACGACAGAAAGAACGCCAGCACGGCGTGTTAAAAGGCGTTTGAAGCTTAAGGTGTGGAAACCTCGATGAACCAATGAACTATTCATTTGAGTATTCGGATGCCTGATGAATGAAATGCTGTGCTACTATGTTAGTGCCTCATTAAAGAGCTACTGTGCCAAGAAGTTCTGCAGAAATTACGGTTATACTCACAAAGCGATCATGTGTCAGATCACATTTCTACAAATCCACAAAGCACCTTGTTTCAAAACAGCGCGACACCCTTTAAAATCTCTCCAAATACATAAAGGAACACAGATCCAGACCCTGATGGGAGTCGGTGTATAATTTCCTCTTTCACAAGGATTTCTCAAGCTGCCAATAACTAAGTCGGATCAACGAATGAACGAGTGAACAAGTGATCCATGAGTCACCAGGAAGAGTGATGGGACAAGTAAACGAATGAGCATAGCGGGCTGTTTGCAACAAATGAGAGAGTGAACAGCCTGACCTCTTTGCTGACTTGTGTTTTCAGTCAGTCTTCCTGGTTACGATGCGTCATGCTTTGTTTCACCTGACGTGCAATTATTTTTCCCATTAAATACACAACATGTATTTCACTTAGCTTTTCTGAATGAAATTTCAATCAAAGGCCATTACACTCTTCAGACAGAGAAAGTTTAGAAGAATAACAAGACGCAATGGAAAAGAAAATAACGCTCTGTCAACGGAGATGGAAAACACAAAAATAATCATTTGCGCCAAGCAGGTGATGCATATGTTAAAGTGTCAAGAAGCAGAGGAGAAATTAATAGCTTTCTGCCATAAGCATTCTCTGATAAATATGATTACATTTGCATACTTCATTTTACTCTTGATCTGCTGTCTTGGTGATTCTCGTGATTCTCGCGTGCCGTTGTTTCCAAAAGGAAAAGTAATTTCCATTACTGCTCAAACATGAAACAAGTATTTTCGGGTCTCATTAGGGATTCGCCTTCTGTTCGCCCATTGACAAAAAAAAGAAATCACACGGCGTCCTACAGGAATCGCGTGTCAGCAAGACCTTGTTGGGTGACTGCGATCAGGAGTCAAAGAGAAGAGATCGGGTTACATTTTGGTTCTCGCAGGCTTTTTTTCTAATTACTTGGACTATTTCTGCAATGTAAACACTGCAATGTGAATAATGTGTAAATCGATGATCGGAGGCGATGGTTGGGAGGTCGCTGGTGGATGGTTTTCTTTTTTTTCCTTCCCAGGAAGTGTTTTGTGCCTCATTAACTTATCAATAAGGCCATCTGACATTGTCTTCTCATTGCCCCTGATGAGGAAGGCTGTCCATTTGCGTGTAATGGCCCCGCATTTGTCCCGCAGCTCGACGCGCAACCGAGAAATCAACCGCTGAAGGCGGAGATAACCTTGATCACATGGTTTACACTTTCTTTACAGCTGGCGGGAGCATCCGGGAAGTTACGGGCCACGCGTGGAGATTTACTGCGGAGCTGCATCAGATTAGCCTACTTTATCAGAGGGCGCTGCTTCGGAGAGGCTCCCTCGCATTCACACCGCAGGATGTGGGACACTGACTCTCACTCAAAATGAGCTAAGAAATAGCAGCTCTTAAGTAAAAACACAGGTGCAAGGAGAACAGCTGGAAGTAAAAGTCCTATTTTCAAAATTACTCGAGTGAAAGTGTTACCTTTTTACATAAAGACATGGTTATAAATCGTTTCTCATTGTGAGTATGAACAGAAATTATTTAATTAGTGAAAAAGATCAGATTGTGTTGAATGCAGTTAAAAATGAATGAAACCAGCTTCAAAAAAAGTGCAAGGACCAAAAATCTCTTCAAAAATACCTGATAAAAATCCTAATATAAAGCCCTCCTTACTAAACAATGTACGACAAGTGTGCCGTCTAATTAGGCGCATGTACAAACGGCTTCGGCGTTGGTTACATTTTCTATCTTTTGTCCACGGATTGGAATCGACAGATGTATTCGCGGCGTTCCGTCGGTGAATCTCCGGGCGACAATATTTGCACTTTTCCCCTGCTGTTTTCCAGTTCAGGATTCCAATTAACCTGTGCAAAGCGTGACGCCAATCACAGGACGCCGTATCGACAACGGGCATGAAAAGAATAATGCTGTTAGGATGATGTAGCTTACTGTGGGGGGCTCCTCCCTCGCTGGTGACAGAGAAGTTTGCTCCAGTCATTTATCAAGTCCTCTCTGGCCACCGAGGGGCTGGCGAGTCCCAGGGCCGCCTGCTGCTTGGGGGGCCAGCATGCAATATGTGCATTTTAGGCCTCGGGTGGGCTGGCAAAAACTGCTGATGTGCTCAACGCTGCTAAGTTTGATGGATTTGTTGTTGTCATTTGCTTTGGTTCTGTTCCCCGCGACAAAACAAAGAGAATCATTAACTCTTTTGTGCTGCATGGGACTTTTATGGGTTGGGGATAATGCAAAGCGAGATGGGGTACAGATGGGGTCAGCTGGAGTGTTCTGTTGCCGGAGCCCTCCAGAATGGGACGTTGAGCATGCATGGATGATCCTGCATGGAGAGCTGATTACAGAATGATTTAGTGACCACTGATATCCCCCGTTCTTTCTCGGGCTCCCATCATCCAGCTCATTTCAGCCGCAAGAGTGCAACTGGCAGTGCTCGCCACTTATATTTATAGCTATCCGCTGCTTAGCACCTCACGCGCCGTTCTGGCCGCGCTGGAGCCGGAGCCATTACAGTGCATCACCGTTAGAGGCATACAGTGTTCACTGGGGCAGGCCTGGCACAGGTCAGGATGCACTGTAAAGCTAATCGAAGCCTCCAAACCGCCAGCGCCTATTCAGTTGAAAGGTGAAACGAAAACACGGAAGAGTTTAAAAGAAGGCAGCAATGAACAGTCAGTTGATGAGCAAACTTAGTTGACGTGTATTTGGGTTTTTTAGGTCTTTTGCTGCCTTATTCTACTAAAACCTTGCAGTACAAAACAAACAACTTGAGCATGTGTTTTTTGTCAATATCAGACATTTCACTACATAAAAACGTAACTTACCGTAAAACATTGACTGAATAAAATATTAACTTAACATTTTTAACTCTAACCATAATTCCTCTTGACTAAAAGTAAACAAACCTTCTTAAACGGCAAATTTGAACCAAAATTCAACTGTGTCACTATAAACACATCAAAGGACGGACCAATTTTGTCCGAAACTTTGTGATTTGTCTGTTTTTCAACAGTAAAATAAATCATAATGAAAGTTTTCTGGATGACAACTTGAGTACAAGTGTTGAAGAGGTTTCTTCGCTGAAAAGTAGGTGGTCAAGCTCCAAGGTGAAGACATATTTCCTCGAGGGAGAGTTGAAGATCAAGATCCTCTTATTTTTCTCTGTCAAGTCATCACAGTCCGAGACAAAATACAAATTGAGATTGTAGCAACGGTCTGCGACAGTCTGCTGTTGACTGCAAGGGGTTACAGGGGTGATTGAGTGTGTGTTTGGCTGCCCGAGGCCGAGGGCTAACGCTACTGTTGCACAGACAAGGTCGTCTCGGAGAGAGAGTAGCCTCAGCACATAATCCCAGTGTTCCCGTCCTCTATGAACACAGGCTGGCCACACAATTGATTAAGGTGGAGGAAAACTGTTCTGGGAATAAGATCATCAAGACAGATGGAAGCGTCTTGTTTCGGGCTGGAAAATTGTCAGCAATTTTAACGTCCTCTCTTGCGTTTTGTCGTCTCTCTTTTGACAATCACACCTAGAAACGGGTCAGCGGTCCTCCAAACGCCCCGTTTCTCCGACCAGCGTCGACTCGTTTTGCCTATTCGTGGGTCAGCGGAGATGATTTCATTTAGCACGAGAGCATGATGGAAAATCTGCTGCAGTTTCTTATCAGCACTGACCAGAGGCACAAACCAGCCCCACGGTGTTTCCCTTTACTGTCATCAAGAACACGCAAGAGGAAAGTTATTTCCCACACAAAACTAATCTTTCCCTTTTATTGTATTTTAATGAAACAGACTTGGTTCTGAGGCAGTAATTCATTCCATTTGTTATGTTTGGACAACTCATTAACATTATCATCTATTATCATTAGACGGAAATTTTAAGCTTCTTCTCCCTTGAGATGCCGTGCGTTTCTTCTCTCCAGTTTGCATTAAAACAAATGTGGACCTGCTGATGCATTAGATTAATGTGCTCACTCACTGCCTGCTCCAAAGCTCCATTCCAGCTCCAAAACTACAACAACTTTCTGTCTTCTGAGCACCACTGAAGCACAATTTCTCCCTGCCTCCTTTTTATTGTGATATTTGACATTTGGTTCAGACAGCTCAGACGGCAATAAGCGACTGTCAATACCAGCTCATTTCTTGGATTAAATATAATGTCAGTGCGCTTGCACTCCCATTATGCATTCCCAGAGATTTATTTGTGTGTTAATTCACTGACTAATATAATCATCCACCAGTCAAACATAAGCAGCTCTGACTTCATGTAACATTTACCAACTCATAATGCTAATGAGTTACTTAGACTTACAGATCAAATCCAAAGTTCCCGATTCTTGCCGCGGCTGCTCCGGCAGATCAAGCCGACTGCTAATTACAAAGTTAGCCTTTTTTTTCCCCCTGAATAAATAATGTTGATTAATTAGCAAGTCAAAATAAGTGAAGATGATCTATGCAGTATATATCACTGTCACGAGGACTTACTGAGACGTTTCATTTACACTGCCCGACTTCTTAATTACATGCAACCAAACTTTACAAATTTGACGGGAAACGAGTAACGTGAAAGGTGGAAAGGTTTCACTGGAAATTGAATCCAGATGCTTGTGCATCGAGAGGACAAACTTTGGCATTTAGGACATCAATATCGGGCATACTGAGGCAGGTCTGGTTGCTGCACTATCAGCCCTTTGCGAGTGAATAAGTCATGTCTAAAGTTAACGCTGAGGCACGTTAATATTCATGTCTGTGAGATGGCTTCACATCATGTGGTGAAATATATCGGCAGTCCAGGTGGAGGCCGTGAGTGGAGGGTGAATGGAAACAGATGTCAGAATATCTCATAATAACACAAATGGGTTCTCGAAAAATTACATGTTGAATCAACTCACCCTCGCTGAGATAAAAATGAAGTTGAGATCTGAGTGTTTAAAAGGGAAGTTTTGTCAGTGAGCTGCATTGTGCAGGATTTCAGTTTTAGAAAGAACAAGGGGGAAAAAATCTGCATCTTAAAGTATTCTGCAAGTTGATCATATTTCAACTCATTTGTGTACAGTAAGAGTGACCATGCATGTGTCGCTTCGTACCTGCAGTGTGTGTGGAGTGGAGTGTGTGTGTGGAGAGGCGCAGTGTCAGCGGGCTGCCGAGTGGCTGAAACCTCCTCTGGGACAATCGTGGGATATTTCTGCTCCGGATTTTCACCCACAGAGCAGATCGCGTTTCTCTAACGATCCCTGTGGTCTGGATGGATGGAGCTGTTTGACCAAACACAGACAAGAGATTTACCATCAGGAAAGTTCCCACAGAGTTTGCACAGCGACAAACATTTACTACACGTTTAACTAATTGCAAGAACTCAGATCGTGCGGAGCAATTACTTCTTATTTAGGCTTTTTCAACGTTTACAGACACGACGGACACAAACCTCATGACAAGAGAAGCGATGAATTCCGTTGCGCATATTTTGAAGGATGTTAGGATTGTCCAATCGGGTTCAGGTGTGGGCGGGACTTTCGTCTTTTTCACACCTGTCCGGCAAATCAATTCATATTTCCCACGAGAAGAAGATCAAACGCTGTAACAAGAAAAAGACAAGAGTTGGTAATAAAAGATTATGTGAATTGGGGCTTTTTCTCAAAGACGTTTTTCCAACTTAAAAATCAAACCCAATAAAACAGAAATTGTGTTTCCATCAGTGTATCTCAAACATGAGAAGAGAGATCCAGACTTGTAAATTCCCAGCGTGTCTTGCTCCTCCTGCAGTTTTCGGCGGCGGCGCCACCTCCAAGACGCCGTCCGTCCATCTGCAAGATATCACTGCCATTGATATTCAAGTAATTGATAATCCCCGTGTGAGTAATGTTGTCAATTTGGCACCTAAATCCTATTTTGGTGGCCATCTGGGCTCGCTGAATAGCTCCCTGGAGAGAAGAGGTTATAGAAAGTAATTATTCAGAAGTCATTTACTTTTAGGGGTGTTTAGTGTTTATCTGTTTTGCAGTTAAAATTGCTGACAAAATGCCCAAAAAATGTCCAAAATATGTTCTATTTATTCTTTACGGTGCATAATACAGCTAAATGATTGGTTAGTGGCTGCTGGGAGAACCTACATGTGTTTTCTTTGTAGTTTTTCTCTCATTTTAAGTTTGATGTTTTTACCTGCAGGGTGACCAGTTTGACTTTGCTTGGTTCGGACACGGAGATGAGGGCAGGTAGGAACTTTCCGGGTTGGTCCTCCATGCAGATTACACGCGTGTGATCTGTGTGACAAATGCGTGACTCGCACAGGCTTATCCAACATGCAGTGTCTGTGCATTTCACTCAGTTATTGCCGAGGCACTCTGTCAAATTGATTATCCAGTCAACTAATTCCCAGTCTATGTTTAGCTAAAGTATGATAGACTCTTGTGTCCCATGGGTGCAATTCTCATTTGTGTGTCTGTCTGTGTGAGTGAGTATTTATGTGAAAGAGGCTAACTAATCAACAAACTGGGCCAGAAGCTGAATATTGAGCAATCTGGGACAGTAGTGAGTGTGCTTTAGGGCTCATCCCAGCCAAATCCAGGAGTGGAGCAGGTGACAGAGTGTCACAACGAAGCAGTGAGACCAGAGTGATTGTTATGGAGCTTCATTGTCACCTGATCACCTTATAAAGCAAGACGTTTTCTATGAACACAGAGAATTGAAGAATACATATTCGCTGTGATGCTGACAATACAGCTCTATTTCAATTAAACCTGATTATCCAACAAACTATGAGATTTCTATGATTATTACACAACATTCACATTATACACGGAGCAATAGAATCAATGTATCCATTAGAACCAGATCCTCACTGAAGCACAGCCTACTGTACCTCTTTTGTGCCTTTGCCTGGTCTGCAACCTCACAGGCCAGATTCTGGTCCACACAAGCGCCGTCCAAAAACCAGTTGGTCACACAAGAACACATTCTTTATTTCCTATTGGAGCAGAAATATCTTTATTACATTACCCGGCGTGTCTGGCCGTGCGGAGTCCTCGGAGAGGCGAGCGGAGGGTGAAAGAGGTCATGTAGAACCAGCCAGAGACACTGGCATGACACTGTGACATGTTCAGATCCCCTCCACTGAACTGTGCCTTGCACAACAACACGAAACAAGGAAATGAGCCACAAACGTTCTCCTGACCCCCCCCAGCTACTCAAATGTTTACACACACATGCACAAACAACACATGGACCTAACAACAAGGGCGGCAACAATAATACAGCGACTGTGAGGGTGAAATCCTGACGCCTGTGTCAGTTTTGCGGCTGATTTTCACGTTCTGACGGGAACGGTGGGAAGGTGTTTCTGTGTGGTCCTCAGTTCTGTCCAACGAGGCAGCAGCTCGACGGCCATGTGTTCATCTTGTTTAATGCACTGAGCTGACAAGACTCCACTGAAAGCGAATTATATGTCCTCCGCTGGGTCCCCCTCTCTAAATGAGAGCCATTGCCCCTATTAGATAAAGGTTAATAGTCATTTGGTGAAGAAAACAGCTGATTTCATGTCTGATGCTGGGCACAAACACGAGCAAACACGGGTTAGATTTCTTGCGCTCCTCCTGAGACCCTTTCCTGTTCCGGGAAAAGGCTGAAATATTTTAATTTTGACAACGTGGAAAGACTTTATGTTCATTCCGTCTGTGCCTGCAAGGCAGGAATCAATGACATTTGAAATAATTGTTGTTACGGGGGTAATCTCCGGAGGGAGAATGGGGCAAAACTGTAGAGAAGATTTGAGTAAATTACTATGTCAGCTTCTATTTATTTGCCACCGGATTGCCAGAGGCAGCACTTCAAGATAGCCATTAGGAGTCAGGGCAATAAAGACAGAGCGCGTAGCCATTGCCGAAAAGTTAGCGTGTAATGCAGCAAGTTATCATCAAAGTGCTCCCTGTGGAGAGAGCGGGGCGCACACTGGGGAGAATACATGTGAGGAGAACCAATTATAGCCCCTCAAATCTCTCTCTCTCAGAGGGAGAGGTCATAAATAGATTGCTGTAGTTGGGCTCACTCGCCGTATATCTCCTCCATATGGAGGCTCTTGTATATCTGTATCATTAAAGGTAACAGCCGCCCTTAAACTGAATACACATGCTATACATTTGGCGAGTACAGTAAAAAGCTCAGAGCATGAAGAAAGCATCCCACAAAGTTGGGAACAGATTGTTGGATGCACAGAAAACTTTTTCCTGTGTTTGCAAAGAAACTAGTTTGTTGGAAAAATGCTTCGAGGACAAAAAGCACAAAAAAAAGACATGAGATCACTTTTGACATTGACACGGGCAAAATGCATGTCAGGGGCCAAACAAAGTGGAGTTTATGTGAAATATAAACGTGTGAAGAAGAAATAAAGATGCAATATGCAGAGACCATGAATTTCTCTTGATTTTGTTGTTTTGTTTTACAGATTGTAAGCAAAAATCTGTCAAGCTTCCTTCGAGTCCTGATTATCAGCAGAATAAGGAAGTAATGACAAAGTCAAAGATGCATTTGAGCAAAAACATGAAGGAAGGCAACTGCTGAATATGACAGCAAAGGGATGTCATCCAAAACTGTGATATATAAACAATAGTACTCCTACTTGTGCAGTATTGCTGCTCTTTGAAAATGTTCCCATTCTGTTGTCTTTGAGATCAGTCTGCATATATCATTATGTAACAGCTTTCGACTCTATTTCAGGCATATTGTCTCAGAGTAAAACTGTGTCTCTTGGGATATCCTAATTAAAATGCTAATTTCATGAACAATGTGAAAGTACACAATTAGCTGCAAATTAAATCACACGAAGCTGCTCCAAATAACAGGCAAGCATGAAGTGGTTAATCCTTTTTACTCTGCTAAAACCATTCCTGACCTGTTTAACCACATTTTGAGGTTATTAGAAGAAATAATGGTAAAACAATGAATATGTAAGGAAGTCATAATCCAGAGAAAAGACACCTTTTTAATCCCCCAGCCACTCAAATATGGTATGATAACCAGTAGGGGCAGTGACTTTTAAATCTGAGACTTAAGAGGGGGGGGCGGGGGCGGGGGGGGGGGTGGATCAAACAATGAACAGGAAGTGGAGATG
This sequence comes from Malacoctenus gilli, assembly GCA_032164315.1. NCBI lineage: Eukaryota > Metazoa > Chordata > Actinopteri > Blenniiformes > Labrisomidae > Malacoctenus > Malacoctenus gilli. The sequence goes on along the minus strand of JASSRZ010000086.1, from coordinate 8,130,191 downwards.
AAAAGGGAGGCTGCATTAATTAGATGACGGCGATGAGCTACAGCGGCGAAGACAAGGCAGGGAGGGAAAGGATTGAAACTGTTTGTAGGGCCTGCCAAACAAATGGTGCAGGTCCCTGCGGGAAACAGATTATTATGGGCTCTGTGTCTGTCAAACATGTGAACACAATACGACAAAAAGGAGAAAGAGGTGGGGGGGTGGGGGGCCCGAGGCAGTGCTGCAGCCTCGGAGGGCCCGCGAGGACCGGAGCTCTCCGCAGCAACACAGGCCCTGCCAAAGAATGTCTGTAATCCGCACACTGACTGAGGTGATCCCGTGGCTCTCCCCGGCAATGCAGCAGGCTTCCCTATTGTCAGGGACGCTCAAAGAGGAGAGGGAGGAAGCTGGGGGGAGAGGAGGAGGGGGGAAGGGGGGAGGCGGCGAGGCACCGGGGAGGTGGTGTCCTTTTTTCAGCCCGGCCTTATGAGGGCTCCCCGCCATTGTCCAAAAATTACAATTGCACTTTTTTTGATCTTTTGTCCACTCCTGTTGACTGTGGTTATTGACTAAGCGGTTGGACATGGAAAGGATATGACCCCCCCCAACCCTCGGCCTCCCTCCATTTTAGCTTTTTTTTCACCCCCTCTTTGGGGGGCCTCCCTGAACAAGAGAGGAAGCAGGTTCGAGGTTTACATGTAGCATTAGACTTAAAAAGGGTTTGAGGAGGCTTATGCCAAAAAGGAGGACAGAGAGGGGCGGAGGCTTCGGCTCCGACAAAGACGGCCAAAGACACAATGAGTAAGGGAGAAAGTTGGAGGAAGAGGAGAAGAAAGCGCAGACTTTTCTATCAATGCAAAGGTTTTTTTCCCCTCCTGTTTCTCCCTTCAAACAGATGCTCAGGCAGATGGTGGTGAATTAGCAGAAAATGGGCAAAAGAAAGAAATGAGACGGTATATTAGAGGTCCAGGGAGGATGGACATGACGAAATAAAGATTAAAGCAGCGCCGCGGAAGGGAGGAAATCTCACCCAGGGGTGGTGGGAGGTCTGAGGTGTCATCTCGGAAACATAATGTACTACGGCGCCGGGTGATGAGCGATATGCTCTGGGCCTCGTGTTGCAAAAGACCCATCATGGAGCGGCGGCAGGACATTGTGCTTCCCAGTGTGGGGGTGAAAAACATCTCACTTCTGTAATAACTGCGAGTTTACCAGGTGTCATATTATTTTGAAAGATCAATTGAATGAAACCTGGTAGTTCATTGGCTCTCCTTTTACTTTGAAAAAGCTCAGATTGAAGCACAGCTTGAATTAAAATGAACATTGGCAGAGAAAAGAAAGAAATCAGTTGAATTCTGTGGAAAAGGGGAAATAAATGAATAGCCGTCTGCAAGCAAGCAGCTTTCACCCACTGTAAAATGAAACATTATTACTTTTATTCCTCTAACCTCTTTCTGGCCTTGTACTACATTCTATAAATCTATAAATAGAAAGCAGTTCCCGGCTATTTCTGCTGTGTGTCCATTAGTTTGAGAGATTGACAGAAATAAAAACAGTGAGAGAGCAGACTAGGTTAAGACTACACAACATTACAACCAGTAATTCTGGCTGCCTATTAGATTTATCTGTTGCAGGCGGGGGGAAAGCATGCACTTTGTCTTCAGACATGAAAACAGCATCTCAAGTGTTACAATTCCAGAGGGGGTAGAGTGGAATTGCTGTTTTTACATTTCTGTACCATTTTTGCCCATAAGGAATATGGATAACAAATGAAATATTCAGCCACATTGTCTGATTTATTTCTTTTATTATCTGCAAATATCACCCCGGCAATTTAAAGGATAGCTCGCCTCGTTCGGGGCCTTTTTTTCGCTGGGGGCCTGACAACCTATCAACTTTATACCGCATAAACAGGTCAGGATTGTATGAGCGTTCCTATGTGTTATACTTTAAGGTTTTGGAGCTCACAGAATTTCTAAATAGAAATTGAAAAAAGGGAAAAAGAGAGCGAGAGGGACAGAAAGAGAGGGGGGCTGAGAGAGAGAGAGAGAGAGAGAGAGAGAGAGAGAGAGAGAGAGAGAGAGAGAGAGAGAGAGAGAGAGGGGAGAGGATCCTTGGGGGGATGCAACAGAGCGCCATGCCTAAGAAATGATAAATTTGCACTGTGTCCATTTTTGAAACGGGGGAACAAAATGTTATTAATTTCAAACCAACTGGAGACCCCCGTATCACAATTGCTCAGACTGTAAGTAATAAGACTCTGCTGCAGAGGATGATTGACTGACAGGCGCTCCAGCCTGACTCTTTGTGCGGGCTGAGTGTTTCGGAGCATCCCCACGCTTCAGTCAAATGATGTTCGTCCTATTTCCTTCTTCTCTGAAGGCGCTCGGACTGTACGAGCTCTAATTGGATTCCAGGACCGACTGTAGATACACTCAAGAGTCGGCATCCAGGACTTTACGAGGACACCTTGGTCGTGTCAGTCTGAATGATATTTTACTGAAGCACTTAAAGCAGGAGGTCACTGGCAGCTTATTACCAGCTGTCATATCAATTCTTGCACTTAAATTCATTTAGTGGTTCCACCAATTATTATTGCACATCTTTATTATGTATTTTTTCACAATATTACAACATTTTATAGGATTGTATGTAAAGTATATTAACCAGTAATTCATTACAGAGTTTACAACAGAACATTTGAAAATGTTTCTCCTCAAGTAAAACGATGAATACATTAATAACATTGATTTATGATCAAAGAACTGCTTTTGTATTTTTTTCATAAATTTGGTAAAACAGTATTCTCAAGTTTCATGAAAACAGAAAAAATATATGTTGTTTATGCGTCACTATATAATAAATAAATAAATAAATAAATAAATAAATAAATAAATAAATAAATAAATAAATACCTGTATGACATTGCTTTATG
>JASSRZ010000086.1:8104260-8127180 GCA_032164315.1 Malacoctenus gilli | reverse complement strand
AATAAATAAATAAATAAATAAATAAATAAATAAATAAATAAATAAATAAATAAATACCTGTATGACATTGCTTTATGATCCATTGCATAATGTTGCAGCTTTCATCAAACTTTGCTCAAAAAAAGGCTTTATTGATGATATTGGGGAGCAAAACACAAATATTGAGGTTCGTTTTCCAGCATCGATTTGGGTGCATGAGACCATGAAACAGTAAATTCAATGTCAAACAGACACACGCATTAATTCCAGCATATAAAAAACTGTCTGTGTCATACAGCAAAACAACATAAAACTTTGCTTATGACAGACGACTAAAAAGAACATTTTATTGTTGTTGACCAATAACTGAGACAAATTTACAGGACTGTGAGCAGCCTCATAACAAGTGCACAGCAGTCAGTAAAAGATGTATCGTAAATTTAGCTGGGAGGAAGAGGTCTGCCCTCTGACCTTGAGAAAGGGACTCAAGAATGCAGGTTGCTTCGGCTCTCTGTTCCTTGCAGGTAGTGTCTCCCTCTCTCTCTCTCTCTCTCTCTCCCCCTCTCTCTCTCTCTCTCTTCCTCTCTCTCCCCGTGTCTCTCTCTCTTCCTCTCTGCATTTCCAAACACACTGCATGGCTAAAGATAGTTATTCCACCTTGAACCGATCTACATCACCTCCCCCGAGAGCACAAGTCCCTCTTGTGAAACCTTATACGGCGCAGCATTTCTCACTTCCTAAAAGGGGAATCGCGTGGCAGGGGGAGAATATTCAGCAAGCCTCACTTTAAATCAAGATAAAAGACTGAAATGGAAAATAATAGGGGGAACAAACCCCTGGATAGCTCAGGGACCCTAATGGAAACACATGGCTGAAGGCTGAGGTGTTGTCAGCAGCCAACACTGTGACGTTCCTTTTTGATAATCTGGCCTGCCATAAAATTAGAATAGCAAATATCTCCTGACAAAGATGCATGTTTCGCCTCTATTGTGCCATGGTGGGAAAAAAAAGCAGAAGAAGAAGCAGTAGAAGAAGACGACGAAGAAGACGACGACCCCTCTACCGGTGACTCTGAATGCCACAAACTTCAATTTAAATTTACAGCACTGCGAAAAGAGAAGTGATATGCACTCAAAAATTTTAATAACCTATTAAGTTACGACTTCAATTTCATTTTATGAATATTTTCCTTGGGGAGCAGAGCCATCACCGGAGAAAGATCGAAATTTAAAAAAGATAAATAGTGCCATTAATCTACAACATTTCTCTTCCATTATCCCTGAAAATGAGGAGTTATTTTTGCTCAGATCCTCACGTAATTAGCTCCTTACACTTGATTCACTAGCCAGAAAATGACCATGTTCAGAAAATTAAAAATTTGTCATTAAGTGGAATTTAACATAATATCATTTATCTTTATATATTCCTCGGCTGACAAGCGGCAGCCTTGGGTGTTGATCAGGCTTTTGTGTCAGAGGACTTAGCACTGGGAGGCGAGCAGCCCTGCGAACGCGTGCTGGGTTAGCAGGTGAATATTGGTGATTTTAGCTGCTCTCGCTCCAAGTATTTATCCTACTAATGGTGCTGTCATTTGAAATAGGGAGTTGCCATTTGTGCTAAAATGAGTCTAGGACTGAAACACCATGTTATTCTGTTGCACTCTATTATGAAGACAGATGTTAACATCCAGTTAAAGTGTCCACATTGGTCTAAAAAGGAAAGCTGCGCCGTCTTTTCACTTACCTTCAGTCAGAAATCTGCATGCATTTGAAAAATAGTCAACTGAATGTTTTGAATGGACAATATGAGGTCGAAAATCTGAGGTATAAATTAAAGATAAATGTGGCACATAACACTGGAAAATTATAGGGGTATTTTTTCCACTTGTGCATTGCAACACATTTAAATGAATACTGCAAAAAGCAACATTTGTATTATGTCGTTCGGAAGTTGTGTTTTCAGTTGCCTCTGATGGTCAGTAGATGTGCGTTACAGGCATCAATATTCTGTCTTTAATCTCAATTCAATTGTTGTTTGGCCGTTTTTTCTTGGTGCTGTGCCCAAACCTTTGCTTTTAGCCTCTAAGCTCCAGTTGATTGTTTCCAGTTATTTTTACTTCCTGACAGCAGTTAGCAGAGGTCAGGGAAGATGTGGTGTCTGGTTCAGAGCTGTGTAAAACCACAGTGACTTGAGACCTGTTTGCTGGGATCCAAATGAAACCACCAACGAGCTTTTGCTGTCGGAGTCTGACCACAGACGAGCGTTGGGTTTCAAACTGTGGTCTTTTGAGTGCACGAACTTTGCAGCAGATTAATGTACCGTTCCACTTACTGATCCTTCGTGAAGATTCGACTGGAAGGAGTAACAATTGCCAAAATCATGATAAAGTATTTTAATAGCTCTGTAGAAGTGTAAGAATGTATGAAATTCAAAAAAAAATTGTTGCGAAAATTGTTGCAATTTAAAATTGAGTGGCTATAAAACTTCACTTGTTTGCAGTGATTGTTAAAGTTTGCCCAGTTTCGAAAATCACTGCACATTTCAGGATTAGTGTTAGCCGAGCCTCCTAATGATGCCTTTTAATTTATCTGCGTGATCAATTTCGTTTGGCGACTTTATGGAAGAGAAACTCTAATCTCATTTCTGAGCAACCGTCACCAAACCTCACATTAAATCAGCTAACTGTTGCCATAAAAAATCATTCAATATTTTTTATTTTAAATTCCAAACTCAACAGTCAGGAACTGCAACAGCCATAAATAATGTACTGGCATGGAAGATGTCATTAAACACCAAAAAGTACTGTTTGATAATTTGAAAAATATCAAAGCAGATCCAACGAGGACACTTTCAAAATGTTGTAATCAATGTCTGAGACGCGCAGACAGCGATTTGAATGGAGGGCTCAGTTCTGTGTGGCTCTGTCATTTACTTAGTTCAACACAAAAACATGGTTGGTCATCATCTCACAGCACAGCAGGGTAGCCATTAAGATCTAATTGATCATCAGAAGAAATGGAAGAAGAAATGGAGTTGATAATGGTGAGGGGAAACCATTTTGTCTCTTGCCCATTACGGTGTAACAACATTCTTGTTTAGTTATTATTCTCCTGTGACTATGAAAACAAGAAGTGAAGGGGCCACAAGCTGCACTTTCCTATTGGAAAACTTCTCTTAATGGGCCCGCAAGACATCCTGCAGGTAAAGACACCCAACGATTTGTTTCCACTGCAACAAAAGAAACGCGACGTGTCAGGAGGAAACCATGTGATTTGCAATCATTGCGAGGCGTGCAGCCATGTACCACGGCTGAAGCGTTTCGCCACCGCGCACAATGTAACGGTACTGAACCATATTAGGGATACATGTAGTACAATCGAGCCTTCACGTCAAGTGGTTAATGCAGGCTCTCGTCACCCATGCCTGCCCCCCTAAAGCAAGAGCGCATTACTGCCATAGCTTTAAAACTAATAAACTCATTTCATAATAATATGTGCAGCTGGGCCGGTAATAAATCATTATGGGACTTCTTGTTCCCTTGATATAGTATTGAGGCATTGACCCCAATCAAGTGCCTGCAACAAATATTTGGAATTACAGGCTGGAGTTGATTAATTTCACCAGATCCAGAGATTCTTAGAGGAGATAAACAAAGAATGCAGCTGTCTTTGGAGGATGAAAGATGTGCAAATAGGAACACAGGACTGCATATAAACTGCAGTAGACCTGTAGATAATAAACTGTAAGTACAAATCCTATGAACCAGTCCTTTAGTGGGGATTCTTTGTCTTGTCTCACGAGTTGAAAGTCCAAAAAGAGCTCCGCCACAGCCTTGCTTAGAGGCACTCTGAGAGGCTCCAGGGAGGTAAAGGTTGGGCACGAGTGCTATAAGTTATCACAGGTCCTTTAATTTTAACCACTGCGTCTCTGTAATTTCAAGATTTAATGGCTCACATGTCACTTAATTTGTAAGATTAAGGAGCTGGAGCCAAGAAATACGCTTTTAATGATTTCAATAAAAAATCCCTCATATTCCCAGAAACACTGGATTGAGGGGGTGCAGGCTGACTTCAAGCTCTGGTGTAGTCCTCGACGTACAGAAGTCAGTTGTTTCAGCCACACATCATTCATTCATCAACCCTCATTTTCTCCTGAAAACATGAAAGTTTCCTCTGAATGAAAACCTGCATATCTGACCTCAGACATGGAGCGGGTCTAAAAAAACCAAAAGATATTAAAGGTGACATCTTAAGTGTGAGAACAGGGAAGGTGGTTGACACACAAAGGGGGGGAAGCACGAACACGGCAGTCAATCACTCGTAATGGCAAAAGGAACCAAAGTGCATCCCCAGGATACGCCGAACTCCAGCACGCAACATTTTTCAGCCACCCCTCCCCTCCAAAACAAAAGCCAGCACCCCTTACATGCAAGTCACACATCCATCCAGCTCCCTGGGGTCCAAACCAATCTCTCTTGTCTCCAGCCAGTCTCTCTGCTTCAACCCGCAACAGCCATCAAACCCATTAATCCATCCGCCGAACATGACTATGACTGATCTGGCCACCAAACAATCAATTTGTATCTCTCTCACTCGCTCCCCCAGCGTGGATGTACAGAATATCATGAGAAAGTATCAATGCAGTTCCAGCAGAGTGAAATAATAGAGTAATAAGGCAATCAGCGTTTGACCTTGGACGACAGCTAATTCATCTGCCCATCCGTCTTAATTATTACCTCTGAAATGGATACAAAAGACAACCTGGACATTTCATCTGTTCTCACATGACAATTTCATTTTTTACGGGCAGGCAGGGCCTTCATTTTTCTCTCATGATGCAGCATTTCTTCATTATGGAGTCCAAGGATTGGTCACCAAACAGCGGTGGACACCCAAGAAGGCAGTTTGCAAGTGTTGACCAACCCAAAACTGGCGCAATTCTATCGGAAGGAACGAAACTCCTTTCGGTTTTCGATCATTTCGGCCTGAAGGGTCTTACAGGAGCCATCAGAACTAAAAATGTCCCGTTTTCCACTTGGCAGTGGCGAAACAGAACATAGGCTCTGCCCGCTCCTTCGAACGGTGAATCACTCATGGCGAAAACTGTCTGCTGTCAGGAACAAAGTGCTGGCGGGAAACGTTGGAGGCACTTGTAGCTTGTCAGTCTCAGTTGGTCTCCATCAGAGGGACATTTGGAGAATCTGACAGATTGACGCTGGCGCTCGGTCAGCTGAGGGCAGAGGCAGGAAAAAAAACACCAAGAGAGGAGCGAGACTGAAACTGCTGTGATTTTTGTTCTGCAGCATTTTGTGAATCGTTTCCATTCACATGTTCAGTTTTATTCAACGAGTATAAAATTAAACCAAATGGAGTTTAAAGATGATTTTTTAATCTGTTTTCAATTTCAGTTCAAAATAAAATAGTTTCCTTTAATTCTGCTATTTTTTTTCATTTAGCAACAAAATGTTTTGTGTGTTCCTTTAGGAGAGGGCTTGAATGGTCATTTTAGGATAAAAAGCATAAAATTTGGGGTTAAAATGCTCAAAAAAGCTTATAAAAATGTTAAATTCTTTTATATTTCATCATCAAAAATCAAAATTCCTGCCTGTAAACTTGAAATGAATCAAAAGCATGCAGATTACATCCATTTACTCAAAGTAAAACTCATTCTTCACTGTAAATATTCATCCACACCATTCTGACGGACTGTAATAGCCTATTAAATGAAATGTAACTAGTGGGATGTGTGTGCATATTAATGCTATAGAAGGGGAAACGCACAAATTCCAGTGTGGACACAGATTATTACTGCGCTGTCCAACGTTGGACCTCCAGCAGCCGCGCAGATAAAGCAGCTCACAGTGAGCCGTGGCGCGCGAATGCAAAGCAGGCCATCTGATAGCAGCGAGCAGAAGGTAGGAAGGAGGCATGTGTCTGGGAGAGGCAGCCGAGGAGCATTTGTCAGGAGACAGTGACAAAAGGGGGTTGAAGGGGCCTTGCTCGACGCCTATTCAGAGACAATTTGTAAGCCCGGCTGTTGAAGCCAGGCCAAAGACTTGCGAACAGCTGGAGCCCCGCCGTGATTGATAAACGCGGGCCTCCGAGAACTTCATTCTGATATGAATGAAGACAAAAGCGCGACAACGTTCTGCGAGTGTTTAATATCGCCGTCATTAAGTGGCGACAGTGGACAAACGCCCTGTCCTCAGCTGGGGATACACCACGCCAAAAGGGAGGTCAGTGCCCCCTGGTAATTAACATTTTTATGACAAAATACCCTTTTTGTAAGGGATTTGTAATTAATTCAGACTTCAGGATGAGTGATTAAAAGGGCATCTAATCTGGGTTTACAGGTTTGGATTACAACAAGGCAAACTCAACAGATTTGGTGGGGGTTATTTTGGCAGGCTTTCATCCCAACGTCTCTCAAGCACCATAAAACAAAGACTTTTGACATCAGTGGCATTTTTCCTTTATATTTTTAGAAACAAGCGTATTTTTTTTGGCTTGTCAGGACCCCACAAAGATAAGAAAACGCCTCTCTTTTAGCACAGAAACACTAATCTGGTTCCTCTGCAGGCAGTTTGTCATGCTAATCATCCAATAACCAAATTTCAGCATGTATTGACAGACCGCTGTGCAAAGACTTGTGCTGCTCCTCTGTCACAGGCTTTTGCAGATGTTGTGACCCATGCTCACATGGGTCATTGAGAGCGAGGGTGACCAGCTATGATCCGTTCACTTAACGGGTTCACTGACTTTTAAACCTCTTTATCAGCAGCTGATTTATACTTTACTCGCCGCCCGTTCACTCCGAGGGGGAAGTTTTTAAGTAAAAGAAACAATAAAAGGGGAAGGAAGGGGAAGGAAAATGCACGGAGGCAATCGGTTTTTCTTATTGATTATGCTCTTTTGGAATAAGCAGTTTTATCAACATAACACAGGGTTTCTCATCTCTTTTATGGAATTGAGAGTAAACTATGTACACTCATCCCTGACCTATTTAATGGCTGGATAGTGCCAAAGGCCTACAGCGGGAAAATTGAAAAGTTTTCCATCATTAAGTGATATATATGGCTGTGACGGAAGTCCATAAAAATTGGGAATTGTTCTATTCTAATTTAAAATTCCATTTCAGACACTCCTCAGAGTGACAAAGGAGAACATCCATCCCGTAATACAGTCGAGAATTTGCTGCCAGGACTCACGATGAATGAGTGAATATTGATGAAGTTGAAAAACTCCGCCGGGTCCCTGTTTCTACATCACTCCAGTGGAGGATGGGATCGGAGGGGAGGGGGGGACAGGGGGGAGGGGGAGCGCTTACGCTGGGTTTCCATGGCGAGAGGCACCTTCCTCAATATTCAGAATCCCAGTGTTCTGTGCCGAGTCTCAAAAGGAGATCAATCTCACTTTGAAGCACTGGGGGCTTCATTTGTTTGTGAAGGATGTGAGGTGCTGCCTAAATGACTATGCCAATTCTTCAAAACCCACTTGCAGTTGACACTTGGTGCCTCTGCATTCATTGTTTTTAGGGCTCAAGTTCACAGACACATGATTGAATCCAGCCCACTTTGGAGGCGCTCGCTCACAACAAAGATTTAGACACTCTGCCCTGACATTTGTTACGCAGCACCACAGAGATGGAGGAAAACAGGTTATATAGAAGTTTGTTTTTTTTAAAAATTGTGAGCAAATTAGAAAGCTGCAGAAATATGTGCCGAAAAATATCAATGCCCTTTTTTTTTTTTACAAAATTTATGAAACTAAATAAAGTCTCAAAAAAATGACTCGATAAAAAGGAGAAAAAAAATCAGTTTTTTGTCTTTTTTTCTGTTTCTTCCTAAATATTTCTCCCCCTCAGTATTTAAACTGCACAAAAGTTGCATTATAAATGTCTAGAATTCTCCTTTGTGTTTGATAAAAAAAAAACCTGCATCCATCTTTATAAGGGAGAAATTTCTGACAATGGATTTAAAGAGTTTTACTGACAAATGTCCACTGTTTAACCTTTTTCTGATTACACTTGGACCCGTGTAAATAACACATATAAGTCTCCTTTCCATGAATGTCAAGGAGACGTTATATAGATTTATCCACCTCCACTTTCTGCTCCATGTTTTGGAGAGCGTTTTCTGTCGGTCTGCCGGCGGATCCCGACATGAATAGGAAGTCCCCGAGTCGCCTGTGCTTAAGCAGCAGCGCGTCGAGCCATTCTTCTCCCAGTTTTAGCAGTGCAATGGCCCATGCGGTTCCCTCACAGTGTGTTTAGAAGAGGACCCTCCACGTCTGCTCAGTTGTGCCTGGTTTACCAACACTATTGATTGCAGGTGATGTTCTGGACAGAGTCCATCTGACCTCTGTAGGGGCTTAAATACATCATTGTCCGGCGAGAGGCCTCCCGAGACTGTGGTTATACTGTGTGTGCAGCCCCACGCCTCACTTCCAGACACACTGATGAAGTGGCAACAAAAAAAGTCAACAGGACACATGGATAAGCACTTCTTACTCCTTTTCACCGCTCTGCAAAATCTAAAAATACAGCTGAAAAGTGGACAGAATTCAGCATTGATTTCTGTGCGAAGCCGTCCGGATGACTCCCACTTGTCTTTTCCTTTTTTTCCCTTCCTCTGGACGTGAAAAATCTAAGGAGAAAAATCCACGGCTGGGTGGTTTTGTGTATGTTGCCACTCTGACGGTCTTCCTTCCTCTTGTCATAACCGCGGCTGATCTGCTCTTCTCGTTTCCTTGCAGTGAATTCTAATTGGCGTTATTAATCAGCAATCATGTTAACACTCTCCCCTAATCTGTGTGGCAAGCTTTTGTTCCACACACACCTCAGAGCCATTGATGGAAATCCAATGAGACATAGGTTTACCTGCCATGAAAGTACCTCAGCAGCAGTCGTCAACACATTGCGGGGAGTGAGGGGGGAAGTACACTTTAAATTAATTAACATCAGACCTCTTGTAGCACTTCATTTCTGTAAACAAACGTTCTAATGTGGGGTAATTAATTAAATATGCCAAGCTTCCTCTTTTGTTTGTGCTGATCTATCTTCCTGTTGGTGAGGGGCTGTCGTTTTTTGGGCTTTGTCTCTGGTTGGTGGAAACAGTGAAAAAGCTGAGAGGCTCACACTTGGCCTTCATATTTCTGTGTTTATATTGCTTCAGATTAATGCTGCCACTGAAACAGCACAAGTCGCCCCGCCTGTGATGTTTGTTTAGCAAAATCCTTAGGACGAAATGTTTGGTTTTGTTCTGTCGTGTGGATTTGTTTGGAGGAAAGAAAAAATCCAGAAGCAATAAAAGAAAATCTTATAACAAAAAGCAGGAAAAGTGTTAGTTCTTGGCTGAAACATTCAAAAAGTATCTATTTGCCTTTTTAGTGAAAATACCAAGAATTCTAGATTGTTTCAAGTAGATAGAAAGCTTTTAAGGTTATATATTGTTGCTCTTTGTTTTTATTCTCAGGTTAGAATTAATTTCCCTGTTTTTAATATATTAGGTAAACAGCAGTTTGCTCAAATAAGTTGTTATAAAGTGCTTTAGCCCATAAATAATACTGAACAGAGCTGAGTTTCGAGCAATTGTTTGATTGTCTATGTTGCCTTGATCAGGTCTCTCTCTTGGATTTCTTCTGTCTACAAGAATTTCTGTAAAAATCTCCCAAATTACTTGTGAGCGCTGGTGTTTAACAGTTTTGTTTACCAGTTTGAGATCGAATGAATTTTTTCTTTTAAAACCAATCTTAAAATCAATCTGAGTTAGGTTCCATGTTTGTTTTTGGCATCCCAGATTGTGTGTTTCTGTCTTTTTATAAGATCTAAAACTTATTTGTGAGTTTATTTCTCGGCGGCACTCTTTCCAAAAAAAAAAAAAGAAATAAAAATAGGGCGCCACTCTCTGTTTTCCTGATTTCCATTTCATATCTGCAACACTCACACGCCCAGCTCTGCATGAGAGCTGCTCATGGGTGATGATTTTTGAATCGATTTGCCATTCTCACAAACGAAGGGCACAAAAGGCTGAGCAATCAGTCCAAGGCTGGCTGCTTTTGGCCCAGAGAGAGGGGAGATACTCTGTGAGTGGAGGGCAAGCATGGCTGATCTGAATCATGAAGAATAATGTTTAGCCTGGCAGATGATTAGGGATGTTAATTTTTTTGGGGTGGGGGGGTGGCTTTGGTGGGGTGGAGGGAGAGGAGGGGAGGGGGGGGGCAAAGGGGGCTGGCACTCGGTGATGTCACATTGGCGATCCGAGCAATCTGGCAGGGCCGATCCTGGCGAAACGCTGCTCAATTTGCTGGGGCTCCTGCTCCATTTGCCTGTTAATGAGCACTGTTGTTGGAGGTACCCATGTGTGCCATGTCATGAGGCTAGCAGGCAGCACCTTCACCTGACGCTCTGACCACGGAGGAAAATGGCAGCCGCTGTGACAGATGTTTCCACAGTCCTGGGGAGAGAGCCATGGGAGAGCGGTACAGTCAGAGGGGCCCGGGCGGTTCGCTGGCAACAACTGCTACAACACGTGTCCGCCTCAGTGTACATCAAGCATGCACCGAAAACAAGCGCTTATCTCTGTCTGTGGACAAACAGCTGTTTGGAAAGTAACCGACGCGACGCCTCCTCGTCTAGAAAGATCGTGGGCGTGAACGCGCGTACCTGCGTGAGTTCGTAGAGTTCCACTTCTTCCTGATGTGTGATTCGGTGGGAGGAGCTCGCCGTGTCACAGGATGGATGGCCGGGGTAAACTCATTACGTCACCTCATGACAAGAGCACTTAATCATAAATGAGACGGTGAGTTCTCCACAGTCCACTTGTGAGGGTGGATGAATCCCAAAAAAATTTCGTTGCGAGGATTTCTGAAGCAGCCAGAGTGAAAGAAAAATGACGGCTGAGAATCCAAAGACAAAGCTGAAGGCAGCAAAGACGGAGGGTCATTTAACCTACAGATTGTGAAACATGTATTTTAAAACCAGCAACTCTCATTTTAGCTGCAGTTATTTGAAGAGACGAAATTTGGTGTTGAAAAAAGTACGAACATAAAGCGAAAACACTTAAATATTGATTTCATTTGGTCATTTACAAGTTTTTTTTCAGTCATGTCAATCATGTCATGACCGATCAGACACGTCGAAGCTCCGCCCGCCGAATCCTCGGTTGAGGTTTGGGAGCCACCACTGGCAACCATTGGTTTCCATTAATTTCCTTATGGCATAAAAATCAATGGTGGGGGGACTATTGAGACCTGCTGGAGTGTTGTAATTCATCACTATCAACTCCGTCAAGCAAACATGATGCAGTGAAACATTTACGAAGGGCTGCCGATTGATTCCGATGGCGCTTTGAAATCAGTGGCTGCCTCCTCTGATGTTTGGAGCCATTCAGAAATCAAACCACATGAATGTATGTAAGTGTGTGTGATCCAGGGGAAAAACATGCTGCAGTACTTAGATTGTATGTTCTCTTTGAACTCAACTGTGATGGATAGATCAACTTCATTGGACACTTGAGTGTAGGTTATGTGTTGTATATATAAAACACTTTCCTGCTATTGAAATTGCAATTTACTGCAGGTGTAAGTAACTAATACTTCAAGTAATTCATGAAAATGGTGGGGTTTTTTATCCAGTACAAGATGTTTAACTTGTAATTGGATAAAATTCGAGCATTGTTGCCTATTTCAGAGCAAATTTCAGTACTTCTTGTACTTTGTATATGGTACTTTCACAGCATGGGGGGTATTTCCATGGTACTCATATCCATTTAAGATGTTGTAGACAAGAGTAGAATGGCAGTAATTCTACTTTTTTCTTTCTCGCTTTATACTAGGTATTAGTATGTATAAGGCGTGAGACTTATTGCGTCCGCCTGCTGTGAGCGAGCCGCCTCTATAAACTTCACAAGGATCCTCAGTGTGACGCTGAAAGTTGAAGGTTGCTGCGGTTATTTATCGACGCCCAACGTGAGGCGTGCCAATACCTGCAGCTATACATTGTAACACCATTACACAGTGCGCCGTTAAACAGATCCATAAAACAAGACGAGGCAACCAGAGCCCCAAAAAATTTTAATGACAAAAGCGCTGAACTGAGATAAGTATAAATACAGTGTAATTCAGGCAGGTTTCATGCCTGGTTAAGCATGTACATCTTTTGGCGGCCCACTAACTGATATTACTGCGGCGCAATATTTCAGAGCGCATCAACATCCCGGTGAAATTAGCTCTGATGTGTGAGCAGACCCGGGTCCGGCTCTCTCGACTGTCTGGCGATTATATGGAGATAGATCGTGCGAGTCGTGCACAAAAACTCCCCACAGTCTTGCAAGCTGTCCCGGCACATTTGAAATACACATCCGAAGAGAAAAAGAGGGGGGAAAAGTAGAAGTATTCTAATGTTTGTGCTGTCTGAAAACAGGCAAAAGATGCCCGCAGAGCGTCGTTGGAGCCAGTTGGTTTTTCCTTCTGTCTGATTACTAAATCCACGGTTGATATACAGATGTAAATATGCAGCTCAGAAGCCCCCCCCCTACTCTTCCTTCTCCTCCTCCTCCTCCCATATCCCTCCCTCCTCTTCTCTTCCATCTGGCAGACAATAGTTTAAAATTCTTAATCCATGAGCAACCATTGAACATTAGTGAATTGCAAATTACAGATGTTTTACTGTCCTCCCCCCCTCCCTTCTCTCGCTCTTTTTTTCTCCCCCCTGTTTTGATCTGTGCATCCCACTGTCACTCAGTGTCGCATGCGCATCCCTCGCTCCTCTGCATTCATTAGACACCCTGTGCCATCATGGCACCATATGACACTGTCATCATTTGGTAATTAAACCTTTGCTCGTTTAAATATGAAAAGCTGGCAAGGGTGTGATCATAAACAATGTTGCGCAAACCAGATTTTCCAGACTAAATGAGAATTCAAGCAGCATCATGCCAGAGATGAGTTTTTGTTTTTTTTCTCCTCTCCCCCCCCCCCTCCCATCCACCCCTCCTTCACTTGGAGCAAAACAAAAATGGAAAAACAAAGTTGCTTTTATGCCCAATGTTTCAGACAGCCACTTGTTAAAATTCATGGAAACTTTATTTAAAGCGCAAAAAGGCATTCTTTTTTTGGTAATACAAGCTGCGGTTTTTGTGTCTAATATCAGCGAGACTGTAAAGTATCTTTTTATGGCCGTGGCCACAGATTACAGCTCTCCCCCTCTCGGCCCCAGAAGTAAATAATGATAATAAAGCGATAGATGAAAGCTCACAGCAACGCTGGAGTGCAATAACATTAGGACGGCAGAAGGATTTCTAAATTCTGCCCTTAAATGATAAGTATGGGACATAACATCAGTGTTGCAACCCTTCTATCCCCTAAACACTGTTATGCCTGATCATGTCGGACCACCAGACAATAAAATCTCCTCTGTGCCCGAGGACAGGCGGCAACACCTCATCTACATTCACAGAGGCCTCCATCACTGAAGATTTAGCCAAATGGCTGTGAAGAGGAGGAATGCCCGAACCATTACAAGCCAAACTACTGGCTTTTTATTACCACTAAACAATCTTCCTCTGAGCCGTCCTTTAGCGTACCTCTGAGCTCGCAGCTCGGGTGAGAAAGTACGTGGGAGGAGGCCATTCAGTCACATTATGGCTTTCCATAGATCAAGGTCACAATTTTCATGATCATTACACCACTGAAGGTGACAGGAAGCATTTACAGAAGTGATCAGGAGCTTATGTGGGAGCTGCTCATCCGTAGATTTCTGGGGAGAGGAATATATGTGTATACACAGCTTCTCACACACCCACAGACACACAAACTAATCAGCAAAATCACACTGTGCAGCGATCATTCCTCATATTATCCCGCAATCACTTCACCGAGGATAACTAGCCAAGACAAAGAGGGGGAAAAAGGAGCAAAAACAACAAGACACTGAAGGGAAATTAAAGAAATCAACTCGTCTCTGCTGTGAGGGGGGAAAAAAAACAACCTCATCCATTCTGAGTTCAAATCCTGCCACCAGGAGGTGACTGCTACATTATGCATTCACATGCCATAGGCTAACACATGTCAGCGGCCCACCGGACAGCAGCTCTGTTTCCCATATTGCTGACATGTGATTGGAAGCTGTTGGCTGTCTGGTTGGGACAGAGGCAGCTGGCGGGACACCTCCGAGCCGCCTCGGGCTGATCTCTGCAGCGCACACGCGGGGAGAGACAACAGAGACACAGACAGAGAGGAAGAGAGAGAAGGAGAAGGAGAGAGAGAGAGAGAGAGAGAGAGAGAGAGAGACATTGATCCACTGAAGGACCCCACTTCTCCCACCACCACCATGAACCCTGGACCTGATGGGGGAGCTGGCTAATGTGTGCTGCCTTCATCCTACGGGGAGACAGGAGGCTTCTGTTGCTGGGTGAAGATGAGGAGGGTGATGTCTGATGCTTTTTTTTGGGTGGGGGGGTTGGGGGAGGAGGGCTCATACAGATTGTCTTTTACCAAAAAAAAAAAAAAAAGATTTAAATGATGTTCTGCCACAATTAATCCCGGTGCTCCTGCCTTCTTTTAATTCCTGACGCCCTCACCATCTCACTGCGGAGCCTCGCCAGTGCTTTGTGAAGTTACAACCAGAGGGGCGCACATTTAACTATTCATGTGGAAAGTTTGATGGGGAAGAGAAGGGATTTAGCCTTTGTTCCCAGTCCAATAAATGCAACATGGAGAATACTTTCTGAAAATTGACAAGATATGGTTCTATTTTTAATCTGCTACTGCAGGGCATATTTAACAGTGGAAATCTGCATAATGAATGAAGAGCCAGAGTTTTATTCCTCCTTTGAGACTCTAAAAAGTGCTGTAAAAAGCTTGAACAGGGCCTGGCTTTCGTTTTATTAATAATAATAATAATAATAATAATAATAATAATAATAATAATTCTTTTCATTTAAGTTTGTCCCCATGTTTAAATGCAAATGAGATGTTAATTTTTCTTAATGATTTGCTGTACCTGAGGCGTGGAAAAGCTCAGAAACTCCACTGTCTGACTGCTTTTGTGCTCAGGGTATGAAAAGTAATTTAACAAAGTGTTTTCCAATCAAACTAATGTAACCTGATTGCACTTGGATCTCTTATACAAAAAAAAATTCACTCTGTGTGTGTGTGTGTGTGTGTGTGTGTGTGCGTAGGGGTGAGGGTGAGGGGGTGGGTGGAGGTGGTCGGTGTTGAGGACTAATGAGGGGACAGATCATCAGCTGAACCCCCCCTGAAAACAGCGCACAAAATAAAGGCTGAAATTGGAGTTAAAACCAGATATCTCTGCAGGTCGCGTCTTTTTTGAGTCGATTTTGCGGACTTTTTTTGCAGTTACGGTAAAAACATAAACGATGAGAGCAGCACAAAGTTCGTCCCGGTGGGTTTTATCGTGTGAATTACGGCCCCAGCAGCTGTAAACCTCAGCATTGACTTTTACGCCTCTTCCTAATTTTTGACGGTTTGCCATCAGAGTCAGGAAACGGTTAAACTGACGGAGCTGAACTGACACGTCGAGCAACCGCAGGCCTGAAGTTTCAGGCACGAGCATCAATTTATCGATTGACGGACAAAAAAAACGGCAAAATAAATAAATTATTAGCGTTAACGATCATGTTTCATCTTTGCTCCGATGTACGACGTCTTTTTGGCCATCAAACGGGAAATAAAAATTTGGTTGAATTTCAAAATTCTTCCAAATTATTCAAATATTCCACTTCAAATTAAATTGACAGGAGACTGCCTACAAAATCAATAAAATAGTTTTTTCCCTGTTTAAATTAATATTTTTTTTTTAAAAAAAAACTGGTAGAAATGTCAAAAATGAAAATAAACTGTGCAAAAAACGTCAGTCACATTTTTACGAACTCTAAGAATTTATTAAAAGGTATTAAAGGATGTAAATTACGTTTTTTTGGTGATTGCTGGAGAGGACCAGTGTGTTGAAATCAATAAGCGGCAGTCCGAGCTTATAATGACTTTATAACTCTGAAATATGGAGGTGTCATTTTAGTTTAACTACATTGTGTCCTTCCAACAAACAAGGAAACGTGATAAATATTAAGAGAGTCCACCGTGACATGTTCATGGAAATGAGAAATATTCAAATATATGTAACGAATAAAAGCCTGGATCACGCAGTAGTTTTACGTTTGAAGCGGGGGATCAATGGAAAACAGTTGTAATGATCCAATTAATTATGGGCAAAATTAAAAGCAAGTGCAAAATCAATCTTTCACGGTGTCGAGGATGGAATCAAATTGACGCTCCATCTGTTCACGCCAGCAAGATTTGTAGCCCGGAGTGCGGGCGGCGGGCTGCTGAGCGCAGGGCACGAGGAGCGCGCCGCCGGTGGACGCGTTCAGGTTGGGTCTCTGCAGCGTTGCGTTGAAGGAGCGTGTGGAGGGAAGGATGCAGCTGAACTTCTGGAACAAAACCACTTCAACTCAGGCAGCGATGTGTCTTATTTTGGTAGGATTTACCACGACGACTTTAGTTGTTTTTTTTTCTGGAAATATGCAGAGGATTTTTGGACTCTATTTTTCGGATATTATCTCAAAATTCCCAGAATTTGCGAATATTCCCAGGTCGTCTCTGATTTAGCCAGAAATCCCTCCGCAGACCCCTCCCCGAAATCCAAAAAAAAAGGATTAATATTCAACTTACTACCGGTGGTGTCAGCTCCCCTCTGCAGGGAAACTCAGATCGATTGGTGACGTCGGAATAACGCGAGACAATCAGCCGGCGGCGGCGGCGGGAAGAGGAGGAGGAGAAGGTGGAGGAGGAGGGAGAGCTGACATGACACCAGCAGGAGTCAAAGTTCCTCACCGCCACCGAGACGCCTCGATCATCCTCCAACACAGCTGATGATGTTCGGCGGGTGGAGCTGCTGGACCATCGGTGCTCCTTCTTCCCTCTCCTACTCCCTCCCCCCTCCTCCCCCCCCCTCCTCCTCCTCCATGCCACCTCTCCTCTTGCACAGGCCATTAGGAAGCGGGGCAAAAGATAAA
The DNA here is from genome assembly GCA_032164315.1 of Malacoctenus gilli. Classification (NCBI taxonomy): domain Eukaryota; kingdom Metazoa; phylum Chordata; class Actinopteri; order Blenniiformes; family Labrisomidae; genus Malacoctenus; species Malacoctenus gilli. The sequence goes on along the minus strand of JASSRZ010000086.1, from coordinate 8,110,169 downwards.
TTGCTCTCTGTCAATACATTACACCTCCCCTAATGGGTGCACGCAGGCTCCAAAAACATTTTCCAAACTCCTGACATGCAGCCGCATCGTCATGAACGCTGCAGCTGCGTGTCAGGGAGGAGACGAGTCAGTCATGTGCGTCTTTTTAGTGCAACCTTGATCTCTGCGGGATTCCTGGGTTTTATTGATGTGCCGCCACTAAACATTTGGATAATGTTATTATTAAAGCAGTTCCCTTCTGCCTTCATTGTGTCCCCCTGAAAGCCCCTTTCAGGAGCCCTCTGACCTCCGCTGGATAGGACGCCCCCCCCCCCCAAACCCCTTCCTAAGAAGTGAGGGGCTGCGAGGCCCGCGACGCGCCGCACGTGCTGTGCAAACACGGGCCAAACTAAGTAAACACAGAGAAACGGTGTGTTCATTTGGATTTGTGTTTTAAAAAATCAGCAGCCGCCCCCCCTCTCTCTCTCTCTCTTTCACTCTCTCTCAACCTCCTCCTGCTTAATTTTAGCAGATCAAATTGTGGGGAGCAGGAGAGAGAGAGAGAGAGAGAGAGAGAGAGACAGAGAGACACAGAGACAGAGAGAGAGAGAGAGAGAGAGAGAGAGAGAGAGGAGAAAAAAACCGAGGGAGGGGTGACGACGGTGGTGGTGGGGTCTTATAGGAAGGAGGGGGGAAAAAGGATGTAGCTTTAAGGGAAATGTGCAGCCGGCTGTGAAATTACAGCCTATAGTGCTACATATTGTACCAGAAGCTCTCTCCAAAAACAGTAACAAAAAGAGAAATCATCCTCTAACCTGACCAGGAGGCAGAGCGCGGGATGTGGCCGTCTGCCCCTAAGAGATGCCCACCCCCAAACCCCCACCCCACCCAACACCGACCCCCCAAAATAAAGGAGGAATACCTGAGGAGACCTTGCAGGGCGTGTTCATTTGCTTCATTTGAAATACCCACGAACATTTAAACAGTATCAATATTCAATATCCAATGATTATATTAATGCTGATGATAATACTAACAGCCTTATATTATTATTATTATTATTATTATTATTATCATCATTATTATTATTATTATACTTTTAAAAATACATGTTTTTTCAACCTAGCCATGAATAATGACTGAGATCTTTTTCAGTCAAACTTTTCAGTTAATTACTTGAAAAGAAGAAGATATTAAAAGAATTTTTTTATTGTCACTTTTGCTTTATTACTTCCTATTTTCCATTTGAAATGACGTTACGCTCCAGGTGAAATGTTCACCTGTTACAGTCTTTGCAACCCTCATAATAAAGGTGTTATTTGATCATTTAGGATTTCTTTTTTTTTTTTTTTAGCCTGAACGCGTTCAACTGCACCCCAAGTTTTACTTTTTTTGGCCCACTTCGAGCACAGCAGCCTCCCCAGTTGAGAAACTCTACAGCGCCATCTACAGAGAGCGCGGGGCACTGCCGGCGTTCAGAGCACCTTCACCTCTAACCACCCGACACCCTCTGCTCCCAGTTTGGACCACCGCAATCATCACACCATTAGCTGAACGTAATAACGGTCGATACATATCTACATGTGGCGAGTCTGAACATTTCACATCGAACCGAAGGAGAAACTGAAAGGATGGAGAGATTATTTGGGGCCTACTCGGATGCGAGGCCGCTATGTCTGATGCTCCAAATATTAACGATGAAAAAAGATAGATTTCAAAGCAGAATGATGAGAAATTTGAACATTAGAAATACACGTGGATACATAAAAATCTACGCTCTCATTCATGAATGAAGAGAAACAAATAAACAGTAGCACAAATTTGAAGAATAGTCTCATTCATTGATTCAAAAGTTCAACTAAAGGAGAGTATAACTTACAGCTCCTTTAATGTGCAATAATCTCATATTTGTAACTCAGAATCGGCTCCTTATTTACCCCCCCCCCCTTCCTGCCTGTGTGTCAGACCACAGACTTCCTCATTTGGACCCCAGCTTCTTCTGTTTTTTGCGTTGGCGAATCACAAAGTGTTGGCATCTATTGCCTTTGTCTGACAAGTCATCCATATAAGCAAAAGGGGGGTCTGCAGAGGGGAGGAAAGGGGGCGGGGGGGGGGGTGAGGAGGAGGATGAGGAGGGTGAGGAGGAGGAGGAGAAGGAGGAGGGTTGCAGCTTTTAGAACCACAGACACAGAGAGAGGCTTCATTCCCAGCCCAAAGATCCAGCCTAACGCATCCACCGCGCGAAAGAGAAAGAGAGAGAGAGGGAGAGAGAGGGAGAGCGAGCGAGCGAGAGAGAGCGAGAAACTCCCCCCCTGGTGCGTGTGTGTGAGTGTGTGTGCGCGTCGCTCCGCCGTTTTTTGACGCGTGAATCAAGGCCACCAGGATCGAGGAGATACCGGGCCCGGCGCGCTGGACACTGAACGCGATTCCTGCGAACCAGACGCGGGTTTCTTTTTTTTGCCCCCCGCCCCCTGTGAGAATTACCTCCGGTCATCCCAGGCTGTGAAAAAGAGAGAGAAAAAGATAAGATAGCCGATAAACTGTACACAGCTCCGATTACTCCAACAATCCTTCGGTCATGCTGTGCACCTGCCAGACCTCCGCTGCCGGACCGGACTGTTAAAAAGAAAAAAGAAGAGAGGCAACTTTGGGGGGAAGAAGTTGCCGTCACATCGGTCGTCGACGCGGAAGGTGGAGGGGCCAACTCAGTCCCTCCATCGTTGTAGAGTCCCATCTTTTTCTCCTCACGTTTTCATCCTCGATAGGAAGGCGAAACGGCGACTTCAGTTGATTATCTGTCTTTCCTTTGCTATCCAATGGATATTCACTGCAAAGCAGACCCCTTCACCGCGATGCACCGTAAGTAGCACAACCCGGGCTCCCTCTGCCTCTGCAGCTTTCGCATGCGTGCGGGTTCAAACCCGTAAATATCTTCGTTCCAGCACGAGACAAAGGCTTGCAACGTAACGCGGGGGCGACATTTATGTGCCAACAGCATATTTGCGCAATTAAAATCCAAAGTGAGGCGCGGAGGACCGGATGAACACAGAAGCATCGGACGGATAACGCAAACACGCTCTTATATTTCATTTTCAGACGGAATAATTCTCCATAGACGGCTGAGAATGATCCCAAATTGCAAAAAACCGAGCAGTTTGATGCTTTTGGCGTTGCACAGCAACCATGTGCAGAAATTAAAACTTGTAAACAAAGAAGGTGTGATGGCAGGTACTCGGTAATTTACACGTGAGTCGCCCCCGCAGCTTCCCACGCAGCGCGCACCCGCGTCCGTGGGCCCAATAAGTCAGGACACATTATTTACACATCTATTATTCAAATTGTACAACTAACTACAACCTCTCTGCGTCCAACTTCAGCCTACATGGAGTGTGGTTTACGTGCGTGAATAATTGATAGCACGTTTGTTAGATAATGTGTAATATGAGTGATAAAACATCTTCAATTATTTAAAATAACTATGAAGGCCAAATGAAAGAGGTCAGAATTGGATACTCACAGGAAACGTGGCGTTGGTGAGAAAATATGTTTTTGCATTTACAGCGATAAACTTTAGCATAGTGAAAAATCGAGTAAATTCATGTTTAATATTTATTTTAAAAAACAAACGGCAGTGAGGGAAACTCGTTACAGGAGAGCTGAGGGGTCAATTTTGGCGAAATTTAATAAGCAAACCAAAACAGAAGTGATGGTGGAAAAAATATCATGAAGAATACATTCAAGCGAATAAACACGCATTCAGCTTTGATTTCTTCCCTCCTAATTACACGAAAGCCGTCAATATGGACAATTTATTTCTTAAATTTTCATAGAGAACGTTTGGAAACGAGTGCATCTGTTTCAATGGGAGTATAAATAAAGGTGAAAAGGAAAAAAAAAAGTTGATGTTGGGCATAAATGGCTGTAAAAAATATATAAAGGAGGAAGCATACTGGCCAGCATGCAGATAAAAAAAAGGTATTTTGTTCGCTGTGACGTTCTTTAAGAAATAGCTATGTCTAAAAAAAAAAGGGCCATATTCTGGCTCGTTTTTGCAGTGTGACCGTATTTACCCTTTGTTTACACTTAAATCCTAAATATATACAAGCTTTCATGATTTCTTGCATTTTTGGATAAATGTTTCATGAATTAATATGATAATTGAATACATTTTCTGATGTGTTCGTAGCAAAAAAAAAAAAAAACCCAGAAAACTAGGTTGACTAAAAATGCCTATCAATTATTTTCCTGTTAACCAAAATAGAGAAAAGATAAAAAATGGGGGGAGGGGGAGGGGTAAAGAATGTTGCCCATAAAATTCCTAAGTGACGTGTTTCGTGGAGTAATTATGTATTAATTAAATGTCTCTCAAAATAATAAAAAGCACATATTAGTCCACAGGCTGCAACTAAAGCAGAGGCGATAAGTGATGCCAGATGTTGAAATATGAGCACTTTTCTGAAATTGTCTCTTCTCTTTTGAAGAGGGGAAAAAATAGTAAATAGGGGAAAAAATCCCTCACCTGCCAGATCCACGCGTCACTCCGCCCGCGCCTTCGCGTCTCTTCTACGACCTTATGTAATGTTAGGTCTGTGTGTGTGCTGCTGTTGTATCCCACGTAGGGCACGGAGGTGTGAACCAGCTCGGCGGGGTGTTTGTGAACGGCAGACCCCTCCCGGACGTGGTGAGGCAGCGGATAGTGGAGCTGGCCCACCAGGGCGTCCGGCCCTGCGACATCTCCCGGCAGCTGCGGGTCAGCCACGGCTGCGTCAGCAAGATCCTCGGCAGGTTAGTCAGGATCTCCCCGGCGGAGCCCTGTGAGACTTTGGGGGACAGGTGCCCCCCAGAAAAATTCAGGAAAATACAGCAGCAGAGTAACACAAATTAATAACAGTATGATGGTCCTGGGTTCAGTGTTAATTTCAATGTTAATTCCACATGGTGATATCAGTGAAACACTGAAACCACTTTAGTTGAGTTTTCTATTCATTTGGTGCGTTGGCGGAAATCAGGAAAAAAGAGAGTGGGGGCTTCCCGATGTGGACGCGATGACTTTTCACTTTCTTTCCGTTTGGGGAAATTTTGTTTGTCATAAATTGTCCAAAAACAACAATTGTGACTACAGAAACCCTAATATTTGCGTGGGGGAAAAGTTTTATTTGTCCAAAAAAAGGTGATTGTCAGATAAACTTCATCATAAATCCTCTCAAGCGCGTTTCCATCATAAGCTGCATGCTGTCGTTGCCTCATTTGAAGATATAATTCTTGCAGATACTACGAAACTGGCAGCATCAAACCGGGGGTGATTGGCGGCTCCAAGCCCAAAGTGGCCACGCCGAAGGTGGTGGAGAAAATCGCGGACTACAAGAGACAAAACCCGACCATGTTCGCCTGGGAGATCCGGGACAGGCTGCTGGCGGAGGGCGTCTGCGACAACGACACGGTGCCCAGCGTCTCGTCCATTAACAGGTAGGAAGAAGCAGCGGCTGGACTCGGAGAAAGGAGGAAGTCGGACGGTTTCTTTTTTGCTCTCCCGCGCGAGAGGGCAAGACGGGCAACCGGATGTAAACACGGTAATGAAGAGGGCCGGCGGGGCGCTAATTGAAAGGCATTCATCACGTGCGCGTCGGTGCCCGGAGCGCCGCCGCCACCGACGGCGGGGAGATTGTTGGAGCAAGTTTGCGGTGGCCGGCGCGCGGAGGTCCGCCCGCGGTCTCAGAGGTGCAATTCAATCTTTCAGGCCAAACTCCCTCAACAATCAGCGGTACATCCAAGACTGAGTGAATCTGTCGAGATGAAAACCGATCAATATTCGGTGACCAGATCCCGTGGCGCTATAAAGCAGGCCAATTTTCTTTAGCACATCTAATGTGCTGGTCGGTGTTGCTGCTCAGAGGGGGGGGGGGGGGGGCAAACTGAAAGACCCAATTTTA